>APFE031552154.1:50379-66806 GCA_000404065.3 Pinus taeda | reverse complement strand
ATTGGTGGATACCGGAAGAGCGGAGGTCTGCTAGGGTTTATGCATGAGGAAATCTCGCTGACGGCGTAGATCAGCGCTGCATGAGGGCGAAAATAGGGCAGCAAACGGAGCGGGACAGGGTGAACGCAGCAGGAGCTCAGCCAATCAGGTAAGTGGCATTTTCTCTGCTTTCGCCAGAATTATTTGTGTAATAGGGGCTGAGAGGGAATGGAAACCACCGCGGGGAGGGGAGAGATCCCCTCCTTTAAGAATGTTGTGACAGGAGAGACTAGCATGAGTGGATTCCAGCAGAATCACCAGGAAAACAATGCCCCTGTAATGGGTAACCTTTGGCAGAAAAGAATGAAAGGAAAGTGCCTCCCTCGTGCTCAGAAGAGGCCCAGATATGTTATCCCAAATAACAAGTTGGAGGAATACAACAGCTACATGAAAGACCATGCCCTGATTTGTAAATTTATAGGGTACTGGCCACCAGAGAAAGAGCTATATAGGTGGATTGAGCAAAAATGGAAACCAAGAGGGCACATTGATCTTAAACTAGGAGCCCAAGGGTTTTTCACAGCTATCTTTACCAACCTGGAGGACAGAAATAGGATCTTTGAAGGAGGGCCGTATTTTATGAATAATGCGGGCCTATTTATGAAATTTTGGGAGGAAAGATATAACCCAGAAAAGGAAAAGCTGCTGGAAGCCCCTCTCTGGGTGCGGCTGTTTGGGTTACCTGATGAATTCTGGGACCCGAAAATTCTTGAAGGAATAGGGAACTCGATTGGAAGTTTTGTCAAAGCGGCAGAAGCTACCCGTAGAGGCAAGTACAACTCCTGTGCAAGGATCTGTGTATATGTGAACCTTGCCGAACCCCTCCCAGACCATGTGGAAGTAGAATATCATGATGAAGTATGGGAGCAACCAGTTGATTATGAACATATTCCTTTCAGATGCCGGAAATGTCATGAATATGGACACCTCGTTAGACAATGCCCACTGAACAAAGAGGACGAACAGAGAAGAACTCAAGAGGAGCAGCAGAAAACTATGGGGAAAACAGGAGAGACAGAAAAAGGTTTCCAACAGGTTACCAGAAGAAGGAGACAAAATCAAGAAAAAACTAAACCTCACCCCCACGAAAAAGAAGGTAACTTTGTCAGCCAAAATAAGTTTCAGGATCTCCGAAAGGAAGATGTGGAGTATGAAGTTAACCTGGAGGATGATGAGGACCCGGAGAAATCGCCAATGGACACTTCAGGAGTGAGTAAAGAGAAGATAGAAACCCCAGGAGACAGTTCTGGAAAACAGCAGGAAGGAAACGTGGAAGACCTGGTAATACAAACTCCGATGGAGGTGGAAAATCAAGTTGCTGAGGAGATTGAGGAAGAAAGAATCCTGAAACAGTCAATCCAAGAATGGAAGTATTTAGATAGTAGATTCATACCTGAGCAACAAAAACAACTGTACAAGGAAGTATTCCAGAAGTACAAAGAAAAAAAAGGGCAGCTGATGATAGGACCTGACCTAGGGACGGGTCAAACGGGAATGGATGGCTCTGGCAAAAATAGCCTACCGGGTGAAAGAAGGAAGAGAGGAAGAAAGTCGTTGATTGAAACTATACAGACGGTAGGAGAAACCTTGATTAACTCAGGCAAAGTGATACCTCTATCGGAGGTATTCTTTCCCTCTCTACATAAGTTTTAAATGATTGTGATCAGCTGGAATATTAGGGGTCTGAATAGTAAGGGTAAACAGAGATACTTGAAGGAAAAGTTAAAAAAAGAAAAGCCAAGCGTAATGATTCTGCAGGAGACAAAAATTTCGGTTCATCAGATTGAAAAGCTTATAGATCGGTACAAAATGCACTATGAAGTGATGGGACAGGATGCCATTGGATCTGCAGGGGGTATTGCAATTTTGTGGAACCCGGATGATATTATCTTAGATAGTTGGACCAGTATGCGTGGAATTCTTACTGGCCTTGGGAGAATAGTTGGAACGAGAGAGCAGGTTGTTATTTCAGGAGTATATGGTCCTTCCTCTCCTGGGGAAAAAGAAAATTTCCTCAATTATATACAAAGCATTCGTAGGATATATTCAGATGTAGACTGGATAATTGGGGGTGACTTTAACCTAATAAGATCTCTGGAGGAGAAGAAAGGTGGGATCAGGAAATCTGACAGCCTGATGGGAAGATTTAATGCTTTGATTGAGGACCTCAGACTTGTTGATATTCAGACTATAAACGGGATTTATACCTGGAATAACAGGAGAGGAGGAAAAAATCAAATTGCCTCTAGGCTTGATCGCTTCCTTGTTTCAGAAAGTATCCTGAACAAAGACATTTTTGTTGAAGCCCAGATTTTACCCTCGCTGGGGTCAGATCACTGGCCAATCAAACTTGAAGTGGACATCAAAGTTCGCAAAGGAAAACGGCCCTTTAGGTTTGAGTCCTTCTGGCTAAGAGATCCCTCATTTATCAAAAAATTGGAAGAATGGTGGTGTCAAAGCACGATTCAGAGTAGAGGGAAAATGCGCTTGTTTCAGCTTAAACTTAAAGAGCTAAAAGAGAAAATTAAAAGTTGGAACAAACAGGAATTTGGTAATATTCTGGAGGACAAACAAAAGCTGGAAAAAGAAATGGAATCTATACAACAGAAAATGATTTTGGAAGGCAGAACTGAGGAAAGCATCAGTAAGGAAGGCTCAATTCTGGGACAACTTGAAGAAAGAAGGAAGCAAGAGGAAATCCTGTGGCGTCAGAAATCGAGAATAAAATGGTTAAGGGAGGGAGAAAGAAACACTAAGTTCTTTCATCAAGCTATGATTAAACACAGACAGAGTAATAGGATTCTATCAATCAAAGATAGGAATGGAAATAGAGTGATGGAGCAAGCGGAAATTGAACAAGTCTTGATTGAGCACCACAAGGAAATTCTAAAGGAACCACAAACTGATAGAACGCAGGCAATTCAGGAGATCTGCTCTGCTATTCCGTGTTTAGTCTCTGAAGATCAAAATAAAGCGCTTATGAGAGCTGCCACTCTTGAAGAGATTGAGGAAACGGTAAAAGCAATGAAAAAAGGTACTGCTCCTGGCCCTGATGGGTTTACAGTTGACTTCTACCAAGCAGGTTGGCACTTCCTGGGAAAAGAGATCCTAGAAATGGTGGAAGAATCCAAGATGAATCAAAAGGTTTGGCCCGCTCTTAACTCCACCTTCTATGCATTAATCCCTAAAACTGAAAACCGGGAAGATCCTAATGGCTTTAGGCCCATAGCATTGTGTAATGTTATTTACAAGATTATAACGGCTGTGATGGCGAGAAGGCTTAAACCTATGCTGGAAAAGTTAATTTCGGCTGAACAAACAGGCTTTGTGGAGGGAAGGCAGATCCTGGATGGTCTGGTGGTAACGCAAGAAGTCATTCACTCCTTAAAAACTAAGCATCAAAAGGGGATGATGATTAAACTTGACTTGTCAAAAGCTTATGATCGCTTAAACTGGAACTATTTGAGCAAGGTTCTGGAAAGCTTTGGTTTCTGCAAGAGATGGATTAATTGGATTCACAATCTGATTTCATCCCCTATCTTCTCCATTTTGGTGAATGGGATTCCCTCGAATCCTTTCTCGGCCTCCAGAGGTCTCCGTCAGGGGGACCCATTATCCCCCTTCCTGTTTATTCTTGCTGCCGAAGGTCTGGGTCGATTTATTAAGAGAGAAAGAGAATCAGGTAAAATCAAAGGTCTTAAGCTTTGGGGTCATAATCTCTGTCTCACTCATCAGCAATTTGTTGATGATATTATGTTGTTCGGAGAACCTACGGTTAAAGAGGTAAAACATCTTCGAAAAATTTTGGATATTTTTGCGGAGGCTTCTGGCTTAGAAATAAACAAAGACAAGTCCCAGATTTTTATATTCAACTCGGTGGAGCAGGTCAAAGTGCACCTCACAAGACTCTTGGGTTTTAGGCAGGGGGAGCTTCCAACCAAATATCTGGGCAACATTTTGGACTTTTCATCCAAAAAGATGAAGAATTGGCAAGGAATTCTGGATAAGCTGAGCAATAAGGTGGCAAATTGGGCATTCAGATCTCTAAATATAACTAGTCGGATAGTTTTAGCTAAATCTGTCCTCCAAGCTATCCCTGTTTATCCTCTCTCTATAATGGCAGCTCCTATTGGCATCTATGCAAAGATTAGGGAGATTATAAGGAATTTTATTTGGAGAGGAGTGGATCAGAAGAAGAAATGGGCCCTAGTTTCTTGGGGTCAATTAACGGAAAGAAAAGAGAAAGGGGGTCTGGGGCTTCGTGACCCTGAGACTCTCAATAAAGTCCTGGGGGCCAAGCTCTGGTGGAGATGGCTTGGGGGAGGCAACGACCTGTGGAAAACTATATGGAGAGTTAAATACAGTATGCCTGAATCAATAGTTGAAATCCTTCAGCAAAAGAATACACCTAGGGGCTCTTCGGTCTGGGACTTGGCTCGTTTGAATAGGGAGTTGGTAGAGCAGCATACCTTCTGGGAAATTAGAGGCGGAGAGGAAGCTCACTTCTGGGAGGATAAATGGCAACAGAAGGCTCGGTTGAATTCCATTCAAACCCTTCAGCCGGTTCAGGATAGAATTGGGAGAAATAGACCTTTAGTCAGAGATTATTGGAAAGCAAATCCCGCAGATGAGAAATGGAGGACATGGGTGGATCTGGAGGAATGGGAAGAGGATTTTAGCCTAGAGCAGAAAACTACTTTCAAGAAGGAGGTGGTGTCTCGCAAGATTAGAATCCGCACTGGCAGTGATATCCTGAGATGGGGTAACTCCATAAAGGGCTCTTTCTCCACAAAGGAAGCCTACTTTCTCACCTCAGAGCAGCTTGATAACGACCTAACCCCGGATTGGAGAATAATCTGGGAAAGGAACTGGTGGCCTAAAGTTTCCATGTTCATTTGGCTGGCTACAAAAAACAAAATCCTCACCTGGGACCGAATTCAAAAGAAAGGCTTTATCGGACCCTCGAGATGCTGCCTATGCAAATTGGAGGAAGAAACTAGAGATCATCTGCTTCTCCACTGCCCCTTTGCTAAGACCCTGTGGATAAGAGCCAAAAGAACCTTTGGGAAGCCTGAAAATGCCCCTTGTGAGTTCAAGGATGTTGTCTTTCAATGGAATACAGAAGCCTTTCAATGTCAAGTTGTTCGGCGCGCCTGGGACCTCATCTCTGGATTTTCCCTCTGGATGATTTGGAAGGAGAGGAACCGCAGGATATTTCAAAACTCTGCCATGGAATCGGAAGTTATTTGGGGAAAAACTATTCAGATCCTCCGTGAAACAATCCTTGCTGATAAATGGGATGGAGAAGATTGGAAAGCTAATCCGATGGAAGGAGAAATCTTGAATCGACTAAATTTAAAATTTGAAATGGTGTTTCATAAGCACAACTCCCCTCATACGATGAGAAATAATAGCCCGGATAAGTTCTATTATCCGAAAGATAATTTCATTAAATTGAATTTTGATGGCGCCTCAAAAGGGAATCCGGGCGATGCTGGCTTCGGAGGTATTTTCAGAGACAGTAATAACCAGGTTCGATGGATTTTTGCTGAATGGGGGGGGGAAATGACTAACAATGAAGTAGAATTCTGGGCTCTGCACCAAGGTCTTCAAATTGCGGTCAAAAATGGTTATTCCAACCTGGAAATCACGGGAGATTCTCAAATAGCGGTAGAAATGTTGAAAAAACTCTGCAATGGTAGGAACTGGGACAAAGTTTTGAATAGTTGGCGTTCAGCAGGGATTGTTCAGGAAATAGCTGGTCTCTTACCTCGCATTGAGTACGCAGTGATAAGCCATGTGAGGCATAAAGGGAACCAGGCTGCAGACTACCTGGCGAATTGGGGATGCAGAGGCCATGGTAGCTCGGTGGATACCCAATGGAGAGCGGTCAGCGGGCAACAGGAGTGGTCTGACCTGGCGTCCATCATTAAAGCGGATCATGACCAAGCTTCAGTTAGCGGAGTGGAGAATGATGAGGTGGAAGGTCGGAGGGACATGCTGCGTCCTCTACAGGAAGGTTAATAATGATCAGGAACGCTAGAAGAAGGATACCGCTCGTGCGGAGCCTTGGGAAAAGACACAAGCTAGGTCAGATGGCTACGGATCGTCAGGAAGAACAGAGCGATGAGATAGGCACCAGATGTGGGCGATCTCATCAAACAGACTCGAGATCTGAGGAGAATTCCCGGCCTTTCCTCAACTCAATGGTGGCACGAATTTGGCGAAGTAAGGGAGAGTACATGTCAGAGAATGTAATTAGTAATAGGATTAAAAGGACGGTGGTAAGGAACTGCCATGCTTTAGGAAACAACTAGCAAGATTTGGTCAGAGGGGTGGATAGCTGGTATCGGAGCTGGGTCTCCTTAAATACCCGTTTGCCTTGCCCTCACCATCAGATCATTTCCATTTACAGCACCAGTGCCGAAGGCGCTCCTCATTCCTTGGCGATTCCCTGTGAACATCCTGTGCAACATTCGGAGCGAGTCAAAATGGAAACGAGGAAGAGAGCTAGACTTGGCAAAGAGGAGGAAGTGGCGCGGTCCAGAGTGACTGCAATGAAGGACAAGGGCATCGCGAAGGAGGAAATCCCGGACGTTGTTTTGGAGGTCCCGGACACCTCTGTTGAAGCTGATAGTGACAGTCCAGGTATGAATGCAGATGAGTGGGAAAGGTATGCTATGGGGGTTAGTCACAGGAGCCGTCGTGGTCGCAGAATCTCGGCGCGTGGTAGTCGCAGGCGAGTTAATCTGGATAATTGCGGGCCTGCTCCCTTCGGTGGTTCGGACCCCAGTCCGGGCAATTCTCGGGGCAGTAAAAAGGATAATCCAGAGTCCAGCAGGCGTCCTGGCAGAAAAGCCAGACGAACTATGGAACATAAGATTCAGCGCACCGAAAGGGCCTACATGCAGAACACAAACCCGAGGATCCGTCGTATTATTCAGAATATGGAGGATGAGGCGATTCGGGCTCAATCGCAGTCGGAAATGGAAGATTGGGAGTTGCTGGTTCAGGATCCTCGAAACACTAGAGGAAGGATGTCTTTGTTCAAGCTGTCCCTTCATATGTACTGGGTTATGAAAAGGTTGCTGGCCAAAGCCTTAGAGCAGGTGGCATCAGAAATGGCGGAAATGACTCAGGAAATTCCGAATTTACGTCATGATCTTTGAGTTCTGCAAATCTCTATGGACATGCAAGGGAAGCAGATGGAAGAGATTCATCAGATGCTTCAGGCCAGTCTTCAGAGGCGTTCCAGGGAGGATTCCCCCATCTTGGCAAATGCTGTTGGGTAACTCTGGTCCTTGTCTTCTCGATGTTGATTTTGCGATCTATAGATACTTTAGACAGCTTTTCTCTTTTGACAGTGTCTAGTTTTTTCATGACTATCTACACTAGTAGATTTGGAATGGACTGTAAGGTTTATCTAGCTAGGAAAAAGAGATTTCGGGTCTATTTTTTCTGGTATGGAGTGAAAAACTTTCGGTGGCACCTATGCCCGGTTTCCCCTTGGTGGGCGGGTTGTAGGTCCACTAATTTTGCTGTAACTTTTCTGATATATTAATAGAAAACAGAGAAGCACCATCTTTACCTACAAAAAAAAAAAAAGGGAGGGGTGGGGTCTGACCACCCGACCCCTCCTCAACAATTTTCCATCTTTACCAATAGGCCAAACTCAACTCATTGGAATACCCACCTGAGAGTTTCTATAAGAACCTAATTTTTTCAGTGCACCGGGGGAAGTAGATGGAGGAACCAGTAGTGGGCACGGATTTTGAGACAGGGAGAATATTCTTTGATACCGAAAGATTCTCTAGCGAGGTAAAAATTATTTTGTCTAAACATAGTCAAGTTTATAGTTTCTTTTCATGGTGCTTCGTAGGGATCGTAATGGCAAGGTCAGATTCACCTTTTGAGTTGCAGATTTCTAGTCCACCAATGGAGTAGAATCTTTAAGGAATCTAGGGGGAATCTAAAAGATTCATTGAGCCCCAGATTCTCAATTTATCAGAATTCAAAATTTTGACAATTGATTTTGCACTATTCGACACCACAAATATGACGGTGCATTCAGATTGTTCATTTTCTCATCCTATTTTCCAGCCACTTTTCTAAGTGTAGTGTAGGTGTGAGCATTTAGTGTGCGAGCAGTCATTCCATGAGATTCGCCACAATGAGGTTGATGGTACAGCCAGCTTCAACAGTTTGACATCCACTTCTTCAGATGGCCCCTGGTTGTGAGGTGTATGCACTGTGTTCATGTACTTATTTTGCCATGCATTGTGCTACACAGATCCCTGTTTGATGTCTAATGTGGGATCTTTTTTCTTACCTGTTTTCATGATTCCTACTTGATGTGATGTGGAATCATCTGTGTGATGTACTTGTTGTTATTATTCATCATGTTGTGTTTTGAGATCCCTTTGTTGTATGTTGATGGGATACTCATATTGTTGTCATGCATGTTTGCATTGAGATCCCTTTTATGCCATGTTGGTGAGATGCTCATCATGCATGAGTTTATGCCCTACTAATAGGAGTCTTTTTTGACTTAGAGTTCTTGTAGCAGAACATATCTTAGAGCCACTCTTGCGTGAGGGCATTTTCCTTGTATGATAGCGACATCACCTCTTATGTACATCATCACTATTGACAACACTTAATGTAGTGGCCTACACCATCTTAACAACGGCGCCCGAAGATGTAGTCCCTCCTAGACAAACTCTATTATCAACACCTTATGTTTTTATGTGTTGACGATTGATATCTTCCTCTTCCTTACAACATGTAGATGTATTCATTAATGTTCTTTTAAAAAAAGCAATTTAACACACCACAAAAGTAAAAGGTCTTTGAAGGGTCCTTTGCCACACCCGAAACTCGATCAATACCAAAGCCTTGAGTTCCTTGGAGATATTTGAATATTCATTTTATAGCCTGAAGATGTGAATCCTTTGGATTGGCTTGAAACCTATCAACGATTCCTACTGCATGCATGATATCTGGCCGAGTACCTATTAGATAAAGTAGACTTCCAATCATATATCTGTATGCTGGTTGATTCACTATAGGTATTTCATCGTGAGAACTGAGACTACATCGTGTTACCATTGGAGTACATACTAGTTTAGAATTTTCCATTCCATACTTCTTCAAAATATGCTTGAGATATTTAGTTTGTGAAATAAAAATGCCATCTTTTGCTTGTTGAGCTTGTAGACCAAGAAAATAAGTTAGTTCACCAAGTAAAGACATTTCAAATTCTTGCCTCATAACAGAAGCAAAGTTATGACTCATAGATTCTTCATTGTTGCCAAAGATGATATCATCAACATAAACAGCAATAGTTAGTAGTTTATCATTCTCAATCTTTGCGTATAAGCTACTATCTACAAATCCTTTTGTGCAACCTTATTGTTGAAGATATTTGTCAGGATGATAATACCAAGCCCTTGGAGCTTGTTTCACTCTATATACAACCTTTTTGAGCTTGCATACAATATTTGCTTCGTTTCCTAGAATGAATCCTTTTGGTTGTTCAACATAAAATTATTCTTCTAAATCTCCATTAAGAAATGCAAATTTTACATCCATTTGATACACTTTGAATTTTCAAAAACAACAAAGAGAAAGAAACATTCTTATGGATTCAAGTCTAGCAACATGTGCAAAAGTTTCTTCAAAATATATACCTTCTTTTTTAGCATACCCTTTAAAAACAAGTCTTGCTTTGTTTCCAATAACCTCTCCATTTTCATTTAACGTATTCTTGAATATCTTCTTTGTTCCTATAACATTTTTATCATGAGGTCTAGGAACTAATTGCCAAGTATAATTGTTTTCAATTTGGTCAAGTTCTTCATCAATGGCCTTAACCCAACATTCATCTTTCCTAGATTCATTAAAATTCTATGGTTCTATGGAGGATAGTAATGCTAGATAACTCGAAGCTCCTATAAGAGTTATTCTTGTCTGTACTCCAAACCCTTTCTCTCCTAGAATTTAGGATTTTGGATGATTCTTTTGAGCATACCTGGATGGAGCCTTTTCCTTGTCAGTTGTATCTTCTTCAGATACTTCATTGGTTTCTTCCTCTATATCATTTTGATTTGATATGGGAACGCATTCATTGTCTTCCTCATTATCATCTTGCTTGTTTGATTTCACCTGTTCCAGATTTCTGCATGCGTCATTGATTACAACATCAATGCATTCAAAAAAAAAGTTGAAGTCTCTTATTATAACATTTGTATCCTTTACTTCTAGATGAATAACCAAGAAGTATTCCTTCATCTACTCCAGCTTCAAACTTACCAAGTTTTTCATGAGTATTTTTGATGAAGCATTTGCTTCGAAAAACTCTGAAGTGTTTTACAGTAGGAGGCTTACCATACCAAAATTCATATGGAGTTTGATCACTATTTACCCGAGCATGAGCTTTGCTGAGAATATTTATAGAAATATTTGCAACTTCAACACCAAAGGTGTCAGGAATTCTAGATTCATCAAGCATAGCTCAATCCAATTTTTGAACTATTCTATTCATTCTTTCCACCATGCCATTTTCTTGAGGAGTTCTCGCAACAGAGAACTATATTTTTATTACATGTTATTCACAAAATTCAAAAAATTCATCTGATATGAATTCTCCTCCCTGATTCAAATCTTAGACATTTGAATTTTATATCTTTTTCATTTTCAACTAAATCTTTGAAGACTTTAAACTTTTCAAATGCTTCATCTTTATGCTTTAGTAAACCAATCCAACACATTCTAGGAAAAGCATCAATGAATAAAATGTAGTATTCTTCTCCACAAGGTGACTTTTTCCTTGTTGGCCCACACAAATCATTGTGAATGAGTTTAAGAGGCTTACTTGTTGATCCTTCTTTGACATTGAAATGAACTCTCGTTTTCTTACCAAATTGACATCGTTTGCAGATGGTATTTTCTAGGATGCTGATACTTAGAAGATCACAAACTGCCTTCACCTGCATGCTTTTCTTATTTCAGAAAAGCTTAGATGCCCCAATCTTCTATGCCATAACCATTTCTCTTTTTTTTTTCTTAGATGACATTTTTCCTGACCTCCTTTTAGTATATATAGATTGCTAGGTGTTCTTGTACCTTTGATTATGGTCTTTCCTATGTCAAGCTCTTGAACCACACATTCTTTTTTTCGAAATACAACTTCATTTCCTTGATCACAGATTTGACTAACACTCAATAAGTTATGATTTAAACCATCAACATTCATAACACTTCCAGCTTTAACCTTTTCTTTTAAATAAACAAAGCCCTTACCCTAATGACAACGAATGTGTCATTTCCAAAACAAACATTCTTTTCCTTTTCTAAAGATTTGTAAGAAAAGAGTTTATCTTTATCACCTGTCATGTGTTTAGAGCATCTGCTATTAATGTACCACTAATTTTCATGTCCTTTTCCAAATAGAGTTATGCAAAATATTTCTGACTGAAATTCCTTCCTTTTCCATAACTTGGAATTTCATGATGCTTGTTCCTTTTGAATTGTTGGCCAAAATTTCTCTTGCACTTAGATTTTTCATGACCAAATTTATTGCAAAATGAGCATGCCATTTCATTTTCAAGAGGGGAAAGGTTATTATAAGATCCTTTCTTGATTCCTGTCATGCTCCTTTGTTTTCTTGCCTCTCTAGTCATGATAGTTTTGTAAGCAACACATTTTTCAACTTTGTGACCAAATTTATGGCATGAAAAACATTTTCCATTAAAGAAAACATTTTTGTGATCATAAGATGTTTTGGTGTTGTTCAACTTTTGATTGTTTCTTCGATTGATGTTCATCCTTGGAGTAAAATGAGCACGATTTACCTAGGGAGTGCCTTTAAGATTTTGCTGAGGATTGACACATTTTTCATTGGTTTTTTTCTGCATCAAGATATATTTTGGTGCTAACTAAATGATTTTCTAGTTAGGATTCTTCTCCATTGTATCCAAAACCAGTCTTTATAAGCGGAGAATGTTTAACCTTGATGATTTCATCTAAGGTTTCTCATCCTTTAGCAAATACAATATTAAGATATTTTGTCTTCTCGAGTTATTTTCTTAGACCCACTATTTCACATTCTAATTTTTCATTGTGATTTTCTCTTTCAGTGAGTTGATGTGTGAAAGTGTCTATGACAATATTATTTTCTTCCAAACATATTTTAAGTTTAGTGATTTCTTCAAGAAAATATTCCTCTTCTAAGGCATCCATAAAATCATCATTGTTGTAAGCCATGAGTAGTTTAAAATCTTGTTCATATTCATCATCATCACTATTAGACAAGACATGAGTATAATAACTTCTTATATTAACAAACTATATTCCATTACATTTTGCAGAATCATTTCCTTTTTCATGATTATCTTTATGAGGACATTTAGCGACATAATGACCAACTCTACCACAAGAAAAACATTTGAATGAAAGCTTACCTCTGAATATTCTGGAAGCTCACTGAAGCTTCTTTACAAAGTTTACCTCATCTTCTTCTGAAATATATCTTGATTCCTTGAGATATTCCTTTTATTTTCCCTTTACTGATGCTTTCAAAGCTCCCTCTCTAATATCTAATGGACCTCCTTTCCTCATCTCAAAAGAGTTAAAATTCCATGAAGTTGAACAACAATAGATTGAAGATCCTACTTCTATGCTATGGAAAATACTTTTGACTCAAATTTAGAAGGCAGAGATCTCAAAATTTTCTCTAGTAAAGTAGCATCCTTTATTTCTTCACCTATATTCTTCATACAATTTATAATCTCATCTACTCGTAAAAGGTAACTAGCAATACTTTCATCACTATGAATCTTGAGAGTTTCATACTGAATTCTGAGAGTTGGAGCTTAATACGTTTTACCTGGGAGTCTCCTCCGTAGATCTAAATGATTTTGTCCCATATTTCTTTGGTTTTGTTGAGCTACATGAATTTGATTAATTTTGATTCTGATAGACTTTCCAATAACCCATTGGCAACTTTGGCATTATTTTCATATGCTTTCTTTATGCTGTATCTATGGTGACTATTGCCTGATATTGGAATCCTCCTTCCACAATTGCCCAAACATCAGCTCCAAGTGACTGAAGGTAGGTTCTAGTTCTTATCTTCCAATATGTTAAGTTATTTCTGTTGAATATTGATATTTTGATACATCCCATGCCTTCGTGATTGTTCATCTTGAGAGATCTCCCTTAAAGTGATTGAGCTTATTTTGAAGGACCTTCTCTGATACCAATTGTTGGGAAAAATGCTGAGAGGGGAGGGGGGGTGAATTAGTATTTTAACTTTCACTATTATGATTTTCCTTTTCAAATAGTATACACTACTTTATTGAAACCAACCATCATATGTCCGTGACTATAAATAATGTAATCGACGTATATGTAATAAAAAACTAATTCATTGTCTTAAATCAGTGTGTGATGCATTAAGTAGTAAACAGATACAATAAGAACATACCAAATCAACACACATAAGTATCACACATGAACACCAAGTTTTTTCAGGTGGAAACCCAATGTGGGAAAAAACCACCATTTTTGTCATCTCTGTCTTCAATATTCTTGTAATAAAAAGTATTTACAGGTTTTTGTACTCATGCAGACTTTTCCAGTATGCAGACATCTACCTGCTAAAAGATACAACCTTCGCTGATTTTCTAGCTTATACTGGAAGGGAGCCCCAACCCTCTAGAACTTGCACTAGATGATGTGGTTACCAATATGTAGGTGCCAACCTACATAAGGCTACTACCTTCACTCTTCCTCCAGAGACCATGTTTCATAAATTTTCGGACTCGATACTCCTGGAACATAACAACAGAATATGAAAGCCACTTTTCATCAAATTTTCATACTAGATCAATCAGTAACATTGAAGCTCAAAATTAATGACCACTGCAATAAATGCATCTACCAACAATCAGTCAATCTGAACTGTTAGATTGTTGTCACTAGAATGCAAAGCTGAACACAAAACACTGCATCAACAATTAGAACCAACTACAACCTCAAAAATCATATGTTAGAATGTATACACGAATGTATACACTACTTCAATGAATCCAATATGCATGAATACACTACTTCCTTTAACCAAACTTGCGTATATCTCCAAAAATAGAGAATCATAAAAACCTTTGGATCAAAACTATACAAACAAGAATATTTTATGATCTACTATTAAATTATAGAAAATAGATAGCAGCAAGTATCACCCTTCTTACTCAGTCAATCACTCAATCATACTCAATCTCCTTATACAGTGAGTTCTACTTTCAGATCTAATGAATACCTCATTGACTGAAAACAATAAAACAATAGCATTCATCAGATAGATCAGTCATCTCTGAATATCAAGCTTTTCTTCTACATATGCTACTTGGACGATTCGAACCAGCGTGTATACACACCTTCACCAAGGCAAACCAACGTATGGATTTATAAATACTAACTTAAAACTTCATAGCTATTGTGGACTCCAGTCATACCCAGATCACAACATTTACATGATAAAACATGCGTTAGCATTCACATCTAGCCCGACAATTATGAGATCATACAATGATAAGTCATTTTAGGTCTCATGATTTTGATCCAACATTGTATCAAAAGGTGCACAATATATTTCAAATCATATCATAACCATGGCCCTTACAACATAAGATATACTTCAGATAGAAGTATTCGTGAAAAACCCATTCGCTTACACACTTAGCCCTTTGATCTTCTCCTCCTTATATAGTTTTAGCCTTTCTCAATACTATGGACCAAAACAACACTTAGAACCTGTGGTATTCTTCGATGAAATCAAATAACCATTACTCTGCTCAATATTCTGGGCTAATACGATGGTATTGACCCTTGGTACTCTTTTAATCTTAATTTTCTATCCCATACACACTTTTCCTTCTGTGAAAATTCATGCTTACGTATACATTCCTTTTGTTCTGTGAACCTCTTATATACGCTACTTCGACTAGGTGAACCTACATATACAACTTAAAATAACTTAAAACATTCTTTCACTTCAACTGCTTGATTTTGATCTGTAGTCCTTTGTCCCATCATCCTGTTCTTTTGTACAATTACCCTGTTACCTCTTAATTGACCTGTTACAATGTGAGTTTCCCCTTATCAAATTTGAACTAACTCGTTAGAGGGTTGCCATCAAGGAAAACACCTCTACCATAATGCCAACAATATATATATGGAGAGAGAAGTGTTAGAGAGAGAGTTAAGGGGAAGAGAGAGAGAGGGAGTGGAAAAGGGAGTGAGAGAGAGAGATAGAAAGATATGGAGAGAGATTTTGTATATTTAGGGGGTGAGATAAATAGATAAAGCAGGAGAGGCAATGGGAGATAGATATATAGATGGAGGGGGAATAGATATGCTTACATTAAAATCAACGCACACTATTAATCTAATTACTTTGAAATTAATGTAAATCATACATCTAGTTGCATCAAATCAGAAATCAACATCTACACTGAAATTAATGCATCTAGTGCAAACAATCAAATAGGATTATTAATCAACATCTACATTAAAATCAATGCATCTAGTGCAAACAATCAAATAGGATTAGAAATCAAGATCTACACTAAAATCAATGCATCTAGGGAAAAAAGTCAAGTAGGATTAGAAATCAATATCTACATTGAAACCACTGCATCTAGTGAAAACAATCAAATAGGAATAGAGATCAACATCTACACTGAAATCAATGAATCTATTGTATGGTATGAAATAGGGTTAGAAATTGACATCTACACTGAAATCAATGCATCTAGTATAAGTTTATAAATAGGATTATAAATCAACATCTACAATGAAATCAACGCATCTATTTCATGTGATGAAATACAATTAGAAATCAATATCTACATTGAAACCAATGCATCTAGTGCAAGAAATCAAATAGCAGTAGAAATCAACATCCACATTAAAATCAATGCATCTAGTGTAAGGTATTAAATAGGATTAGAAATCAAAATCTAAATTGAAATCAATTAATCTAGTGCAAGCGATTAAATACAATTAGAAATCAACAACTACACTAAAATCAATACATCTATTTTAGTGAAAAAACAAAATCTTCATGACTTTCTAGATTTAACTTCTATGTATGTATTTGTCTCTGTGTTTCTATTTCTTCTTCCCTCTCTCTACTTTCTATTTTGTATCTATCTCCCTCCCTCTCTCCTTCTTTCTCTCCCACTCCCTCTCTCCCTTATCTCTCTCTCTCCTCCTATCCCTCCCTTTCTCTATCTTTCTCTTCTTCCCCCTCCCCCTCTGCCATCTATATATATACCTCCCTCCATCTCTCCTTATTTTTCTCTCTATCTCAATGCAATAAACAC
>APFE031552154.1:26358-50131 GCA_000404065.3 Pinus taeda | reverse complement strand
TCCTCCTCCCTTTACCGTCTCTCTCTCTCTCTTGCCTATTTCTCTCCTCTCTCCCTCATTGTTTGAGTATCTCTCCTTTGTCACTCCCTCTCACTCTCCACCTTTCTCTCTCCATGTCTTTCTTCCTCTTCCAACCCCATCTCTCTCTCCCCCTCTCTCCCAGTTCCTCTATTCTCTTCCTTCCTCTCCTCTCCCCTTTCTCTCCCACCCCTCTGTCCTCTCCCCCCCAATCACACCACTAGTCTCCTCTCTCCTTCTCACTCCCCTTCCTCTCCCCCCTCCATATCTATGTCTCCCTGCCTCTCACTTTCCCTTCTTTCCCTATCTCTATCCTCTCCTTTTATCTCCTTACCTCGTCTCCTCTCTCTTTCATTGCATCTTCATCTTTCCCTTATCAGTCCATCTTTCTCTCCACTTCTATCTATCAATTTATTTTTTCTTCCCTCCCTCTCTTTACCCCCCCAACTCCATCTCCCTCTCCCCCTCTCTCCTCTCTATCAAGTCCCCTCTCTCTTCCTTCCTCTGTCTCCCTTTCTCTCCCACCTCCCTCTGTCTCTTCCCCCCATCACATACACACTCTCTCTCCACCCTCCAACTTTGTCACAAACTCCCTCTCTATCCCTTTCTCACTCTCCCCCTTCCCCCCCTCCATATCTATGTCTCCCTATCTCTCTCTTCGCCTTCTTTCCTATCTCTATCCGCTCCTTTTCTCTGCCTTCCCTTGTCTCCTCTCTCACTCGTTCCATCTTCATATTTCACTTATCACTCCCTCTTTCTCTACACCTCTATCTCTTGAAGTCTTTGTTCTTTTCTCCCTCTCTTTCCCCCTCCAAATCCATCTGTTTGTCCCTCCTCTCCTCCTCTCTCTGCGCTCCTCTCTCTCTTCCTTCCTCTCTCTCCTTGTCTCTCCCACCTCTATGTCTCTCTCCCCCACTCTATCTCACTCTGTCTCTTAAATATGATCCCATTGTATTGTATCTAAGAAGGTATCTAAATTTAAAAAAATATAATTGGTTGTAAAATATTAAACCCATATTTTGGATCAATCATTTCAAAGAAAATACAATAACAAAAAACTTTAAAAAATCATGGACTAACTTTCCTCTATCATTGTTAGTCACTTTATTTTCTCTCTTTGTTTGGATCCTTCGTTAAAGTGCATCTATACTCGATTTAGCCTCTATGGGAATATTTTTAGTACTTGTGAGGATGTAGAGCTTAGATATACCTCAAAAGTAATTATAACATTTTGTCTTTTAGATTTAATTAAAAAATGTTATAAAATTAAATTAAAATAATGTATTATAAAATATTTTGGTTTTGAAATGAGTTATGGTTTTTGGGCATGTCTTATTGATAAGCCATGGTATTGACCCATGCTATTGTCAGAGAATAATTAAAACCCTAGATCCATAACATAATAATCAAAAGCATAGGTCACCCATGGTATTGATAAACCATGGTATTAGCCCATGGTATTATGATGTTCTTCCCTCTTCTCCCTCTCTTCCTCTCCGTCTATCTTTCTTTTCTATGTATTTGACCCATGGTATTGTAAAAAATCCTATTTAGAAGTTAATAATATCCATGGTAAATATGCATGATTAAAAATTTTGTTATATTGTAAATATTAAATTTTTATTGGCTTATTAATTAAATTTAAATATAATTATATACTCATTATTTTAATTGATATGATGAAATATATGTTAAATTTATAGTACTATTTATATGTTTATATATTATAATGGGATATGCATATTATATTTTATTTATTTTATGTAAAAAAATAGTTTTATTATAAAAAATAAAATTACAACACATCTAATGCTCTTCTAAAAACAATTATAGTATTTTTTAAACAAATATTAATTGAAAAAGCATAATAAATAATATTATAACAACTTAACTTTAACCTCAATCTAGCTTATAAGAAAAATAAGTATGTGGGGTCCCCTTATTTGTGAGAAAAGTTAAGGCACTTCTAGAACCATTTCAATGCTCGTATTTGTTTGACCAAATCTACATACTATTTGTTTGACCAACAAATTAAGTACAAATTAATAGAGATTTGTTATAACACTAGTTTCTTTGTATAACCTAAATCAAATATAATCTTATTTTTGAAAATAAAAAGGATAAAAAAAAACTGTCCAAAACACTTTTTAAAATTAATATATTAATATCTCGTGCATTACACTTTTAATAAATAAAGAATCATATAATATCATATGAAATCTGAATAATAAAATATTTCAAACAAAATCACTCTCTATAATAAATTTTGCATATTTTAATTAAATTGTAATTCATATTAAATATTTAACATTTCATATATTACTGTTTATAGAAATTTTTAAATTATTTTAATTTTTATTAAAATTAGATTTTTAATACAATATTGTTTATTAATTCAACTATAAATTAGAAAGAAAAAAATAACCATATCTCCTTCCTATTAAAATAGTTCGCAAAGCAATACGTGCATTGAAACATTTTCCAACATATAAAAATAGTCAATAAAGGACAGCTAATTTATTCATGTCAGAATAATTCATGAAACACGACAGCTCTTGGATTCTGAGACAAGTTTCGAAGACTGTGCGCTCGAATTGATGTGATAACAGTCAGACGCTCTGGTCTGATTCCATTGCCCAAGTCTATAAAACTGGTGGAAGAATCTGTGTCTCCAACCCCACGATGAGAAAGTCTTGGTTTCCACGAAAACAGTATTCGTATCATATCAAAATAAAGGAGTTGCGTTTAGTGTGATTTTTTTGAATTTGCAGGTGTTTGAATTTCGTTTGAATTTAGTGGAAATTTTTGAAATGAAATTTTGATTTTTATTATTTAAATTGTTTTTTGGACTGCATATATGGATTAAGTATCTAAAAAAATCTTAAAATATTTAGATTGTGCAAAGGTTAACCATCAAACTTGTGAATTCAGTAAATTAAGATTTGATTTTAAAAAAATTACTGGAAAAAAACCCACAAAAAAATTTCTAAAAAATCACACTAAAACAACTCCTTAACTAAAATTATGAAGATTTATCCTCATTGGTGGTGTAAAAAATTGATAATATTCGGTTATATAAATACCAGCTGTAAACCTTTCATTATTATGTGTCGGTTTGTTTAATCATTATTAATGTGAAAAGTATTCGATTAATTTGTAATTTTTTCATTACTTTCCCCTTCGACCTCACATCTCTAATCAGATTAAAATAAATAATTTTTTTTGAACAATAACTTTTTTTCGTAAGACACACCACCCACACAATATTCACTTTATTTAACGATGTGAAAGAAAACGGATCTGATTATTCACATGTGGAATCATTACATAATGAGTTGAATACATATGCGAATTGGGTTTCGTCAGACGGATGTGATTATTCACATGTAGAATCATTACATAAGGAATTGAATATGATATGCAAATAGGGTTTCATCAAAGATAAAGCCTTGCAAATAGGGTTTCATCAAATAGGGCATGATCGGCTTCGCCTGAATTCCGAAGTTTGTGTTTTTGACTGCTAAACGCGAACATTGTGCCGTCTGTTGATCATGGGTGTCAAGAGATGCCTACGATTTGCTATGCGGAGTCGCCAGATCGGTTGCGCTCGTATTGTAGATGAATCTAATTTGCCTCTGCCTGGAATTGATCATCACCAGCAACTTCAATTAAATGTTAACAATGTTGACTCTGTGTGCGTGATTCCATGTATGTCCCGTCTTTTCACTTGTTTTTCAGGCCGCCATCATGATCTCTCCCACCCTCATCATCCAGATGATGCCGCCGAGGAAACTCAATATTGTAATAATTTGACATCCATTTGGTTTGCAGCATCAGATGCTGCCACTTCCACCTCTGACAGAAAGTATCTGATGATTTATGACAGCCTGCGATATGCCATTTTCATTTAATAGCAGGCAACTCAAGGCATATCTACCAACAACAAAAGTAAGTCAGCTTGCACATTAGCGTTATTAGATTATGAGTAGTACGCTCTTGGCTCTAGCATGTTATTAGCTCCAGTACAATTTGCAGCAACGGTCTTTCTGATGATTTAAAGTTGTGTATGTGTTATAAGAAGCGACTGCAGAGAAAATAACGTATGTTTTCTGTGATATGTTTAAGTGTTTTCTTTTCAGTGGTATGTTGAAGTGTTTTTTCTCGGTTTTATCGGTGTTAGAGGTAGAGCTTTATACTTATTTTAGAGTGAGTAGTAATATTTTTGTTTTGTATTTAGGGGTATATATTCATAAATTGGTATTTATGATTAAGATGTTTATTAGCTTTCATTAAGATCAATATAGTTTATCAAATAACTTGAAATTTTTTAATTTTTTATTTCTATGATTTAATAGAAGGAAGATAATAGTTTCTAGTTCCTACATCACCATAGTTTTGCTAACTTAACAAGTCCATAATGTTAGTAGTGTGGCCAAGATTTTCAAAATAAGAATGGAAGTAAGAGCAAGCCCTATCTTCAACCCTCCTTGTATAGCAAAGGTTACATAAAGTATTTCGGGAATAAACTAATGCCAAGGTTTCACTTTGAACCTCACTAGAGAATTAGTTATTATCTTGACATTGTTCAATTTATTCTTACTAATTAAGAAAGAAAGATATTCTGCTGAGATTGTTCACTTTATTCTTAGCAATTAAGAAAGAAAGTTAATTCTAGTTTTCTAGATTGAAATTGCTTCGGTTTTCCCTCTAACTCTTTATCATCCCACAAATTATCCCTAAATCTTGAAGTGATAATATTTTTAATATTAACCTTATTCTTCAAGATGATCTCCTCCCTTACCCCCTATGGTATAACCAAGCTTGGGCATCCTTATGCCAAGCCCTGAAGTGGAGGTTATGGCTAGAGTTAGAAGTAATTTTATGGAACCTGTTGGCTTCTAAGTTGTATAGCTTTTTCTTACACATGAGATACCTAGTCATAGTCATACCTTAAAATGGGGGAATACTTTCTTTAATGTTGAGGTTGTAGGTTATAAATTTATTTTGGATTTTCTCAATCTTCCTCAATGATTCTCTTGATATACTGCAACCCCAAAGCTCACATACGTATAAAACAATAGGGATGGCTAGAGCCTCAAGCAGAAACTTCTTTTACTCAATGCCCAAAAGGCCTATGGAATTACAATTGTTTTCAATCCTATAATCAACTTTGAGTCTCCACTTACCCTTTTCCCAATGCCATAATTCCAACTGAGCTAATGATGAATGTATAATTTCAAATATGCATGTGAAAAACTTTATCCATATATCTATTATCATAAATGAAATTATTATAATTGATCCTTTTGGATTTAAATATAATGATTTTAGTTTCACTATTATTAACAATCATCTCTATTTTGCATGAGTAAGAGGTTTTAGGCTACTTGTCAATATTGTCATGGATCCTAGCTAAACTAATGGTATAGTAAACATAAAGAACAAGAGTAATGACCATATCTATGAGCCTAAGATCATCACACCCTACAACTTCCAAACACTCTTCTAGCTTTCTGGAAAATATATGGTGACCTTTTATATTTTATTTTTGATAATGCCCCTCTTTCGTACCATGTTAGTGGTTGATGATTCCTTTAGTTAGGCTTGTTATCTTTTTGCATATATTTTGTTATGGTCATTATTTTTCTTACTTGATCATTTACATCTATTTTCTATCTTTTGCATCATAATAACACTTTCTTAGTGGGCACAAAAAAGCAATATAACACCTTAGGTTGCCACATCACCTCATATTGTGGCTTAGTTATTAATGCACATTATATAAATTGTAAATATACATAAAACATAATATTATAAAACAATTTAAAAATATTATATTTTACACCAAAAACAACATTTTAACTGTTGTAAAATATATATTAATATATATTATATAAAACTAACCAACCATATTGCTTAATATATTAAACATATATAATGCATTACAACTCATTTTACATCATTTTACTATTGTAAAACATGTATATTTAATATATATCATATAAAATTAAGCAAAACACATTGCTTAATATATTAAAACATATATAATGTATTACAACTAATTATATATATATATATATATATATAATATATATATATATCTTAAAAAATGTATTGTATCAACTAGCCACTATCCTGAAATTCTTAGTGCGCTCTATGCCCACGTTCTATCATCACAACATATAACTAGGCTCATAGTGAATTCATAATGATTCGGTATTAATATTTATGTGAAAAATAAAGTACAGTTCAATAACTTGTAAATAAAACAATTAAAAATAAAAATAATAAATATGTGCATACACTATTGTATTGAAATTTTGTCACCGTAGACAGACTCCATAGCGCATATGCCAAATAACCACCAAACTGTTGCACGTTGAATATAGGATTATTCTCTACACTTACGGTTTTCGATACTCGTTGAAACAACTAGGATTTATAATGTATTGAAATGGCGATTTATGTAGACATGTGGAATAATTCCATGAGGCCAACAAAAATAGTTTTATTTTGCACCGCACATATCAAATCCCTCGACGCTCAATCACCAATCAAAGGAGTACTTATCATTACGGCAACATAACCGTTGAGTGAGTATAGATCGCATTGAGATCTTCAATCTATTTTTAAACATGGCAACATTATAAACAACAAAAAGTCAATTAACAACCTAAATGTGGTATTTCTTAAAACTAGAACCACATCATAAACATGTCCTCACACCATTTGAGGGATATAGAGATATGCCTGGTCACAACCACGACTGTGGGAGACAAACTTCGGTTATGAGTTTGCGATGACGAATGGGTGTGTTCTCTTAAAATCAACATGAGGAAAATCGGCTCACTCTAGGCCCATGTGACGAGTTTATATGAGGTGTCAAAAAAATGACGAGTCACCCGTGCTGATGTGTGGAGCGGACAAGTTGGCATGCCACCTTAACTCATGGAGCACGCCTATATATTAATGATGGCAAGTTGGAGAGAAGGCCATCGAACTCAAGCAAGTTCAAGTGAACAAGCACAACTTGGGAGAGCAATAGGAAGAGAAAAGGACCAAGGATACTGTGCAAGTGGACTAAGGTTCGCAGTACCGAGTCGAGGAGAAAGAGAAGCGATCTGCAAAAGGTTTTCAGTGCGATGAGTTGCAGAAAGTATGCGGAGGGTGCTAAGTTGCAACGAGCTGCGGAGGGCGACCTCACCCTGTGGGGTGAGTGCCTCTGCCTGATTACGTGATGCAGAGGGAGATGGTGTGAATGAGTTGTGGACACATCTTGGTGCGCAGTTCATGGAGAGGGAGATGGTGTGAATGAGTTGTGGACACATCTTGGTGCAATGAACTGCGCAGGGTGTCCCAACCCCGCGGGGTGGGTGCCTCTGCACGGTGACGAGTTGCACGACACGACGCACATGGGCAGCCCTGAACGATGAACAGGTGGGCACTGCTAAATGGAGGGTGACCGAGCCGGTGAGGTTGAAAACTCAATACGAGCAGGCTGAACTGCTTAAAATTGACAGGATTGCTAAGGTGAAATTTAGGGTTTCTTGGAAAAAGTTGCACTTGTAAATAAATTTATAAAATAATAAATTATTATTATTGGGAACACTCTAATATGGGAGTTTCTTGTCCCATTAAAAAAAAATATTTACGTCATGCATATTGATAAATGAAGATGATGTAAATGTTATTTCCATCGTGTAATGATGAATACTTAGTAGAATTGAAGAAAAAGAACTAGGTGTTGAATGTTAGGCGTAGCCTGTACTCATAAGTATTAGTGAAAATAAAGTGGGTAGCAATGCCGCACCTGCTGATGTGCGGTTGAAAAAACACTGCCAGGATAGGGTCGTGAGACTTGGTATCTAAGCCGGATTCTACGAGCTTTGTTGAAGATTGAAGCAGAGATACGACAATAGGGTTGTAGTTAGTATTGAGACTCTTGCTGACCTTATATAGGTTGAAGCAGATGTAAGAAGAGAATGCATGGATTTGAGATGAACTTGAGGTCTTGGAAAGGAATGTTGAAGATAAAATTCTTCAACTTGGTTAGGCAATGAAGCATAATGTAATTGCAAATTGCGATAAAGAAGAACAAGTGATGATGTATGAGGATGTTGCATATGTGACAACGATGGAGGAATAACTTGAGGCACTTCCAATTGCTCAAGTTGGACAAGGATTGTACATGTTGCGGACATTGACGAATGAAAGCACTCACATGAAGGAGCCTTATGATGAAGTAAGCATTTCTATTACTACTTTTGTTTCATTGGAGCTGTTCGAGGATGGGCCATATGTAGGGAAGGGAAAAGGCATTTTGTTGATGTGATGGACAACTTTACCATGGATGTCTATGATGAGACCTTGTGTGGAGAAGCAAGGAACATTGATTGTTGCAGAGCTTGTTAAGGTGATTTGTGACCTTATGGTAGAAGGTGAAAATTGTTGTGACAAGGGAGGGACATGGTGATCGTTGTGGAGGATGGGTCATGCTTTAGCCATATGGAGAACTGCCTAAGTTCCCAACATGTCTCATGGACAAATTAGAGAGCGGGCACACCTGAGTTTTAACGATATGGTGCTTGGATGGAATTCTTCATGGCTGAGACCAAGAGACAGTGTTGGTGGACCTTTAGTGGGGGAGGCAACGATGATGGAAGGAACATGTGATATGATGTGACTTGATGATATATGTGATTTGAGTGACCAAGGGAACTAAACCTGATTGAGGACTAGGATGAGATGATCGATGTTGTGATGGGTCTACTTAGTTAGACAACATGGATAGCTTGAGTCATGGAAATCGAGTTGGATAAATGGAGCATGGTAGACATTATGCACGGACATTATGCATGAGCACTTATAGAGGTGTAACTTATGGGCATCTAATGAAGAGTGCCAAGGCAGTGATGTTGTGCGAATGGATTTGATGATGCGACATGGAGACATTTTACTTATGAGCCGATGGGGATGTTGTGCACCTTTGTACAACAAGGCCATGGACTGGTTGGATTTGTGAGTAGACTATGAGAGTGTTCCTACCACATGGAGAGTAAAGGCATCTTGTAGTGGCATTTGGGGCTGAGATAGGTATGCTTGCCGAGATGTTGGATGGAGATGATTCATGGATATCATTATGATTTGAGAGTTACAACCATTGGAGGATTCATATTATAGTGGTCTTTTAGTATGTGATTCATTAAGGAGTTGAGGTTAGTGGTGTTCCTAACTTTAATGTAGTATGGGATGCATACTTTGGGCACATTTATGGGGTGTTCAGGAGAGTGATTTGATGGGGATGACCAAGACGAGAGACTTTGGAGTTGATGGAGTTGCAGCGATGATGATTCCTTGGTGACAACACTTGGGAATGGGTTGAGCTAAGACTTAACCTCTTTTCACATGTATGGAGGCTGATTGGTTTATGACCATGGGAAGCACATGGATGATAAGAAAGGTGTATACTTGTGTCTTTGCTAGACTTGAGGTATGACATATTATAGATATGATGAAGGTTTCTCATTGACATGGATGTGGCAGATTAAGAGTCGGTTTCATGAGAATATCTCTTCATTTTGAGGAGATGGATCTTAAACACATATATGGATGATGATGTTTGGATAGATGCAATTGATTGACCTGCAACACATCGAAACCAACATCATGGACAACATGATGTGGATGAGATGGAGACTATTTCATGGACCTAGGCATGGCTTACTTACATTTTGATGGAGATAGGATTGATTCTTGATTGAGTTGACGTTGTGACAGGATGCTAAGAGAAACAATTGATGATGGCATTTGGAGGTGCATTCTCATGGTTTGAGTGCAACAATTGGATTAGCTACCTAACTAGTTTGAGTCATGGGGGTCGATAGTGTACCGAGCTATGTCTAAAAGATATGTCAAGGTTTTGCTGAGATATGTTAGAGTAGAGGTGGAGTATCATGACAACTGATCTAGAATTTATCCAGGACAAAGAATTAAAGGTATTACAGCCTCATGTGCATGGATGTGCCTATGTTACTTTATGCAATGGATCGATAATATTGTGAAATACATAGACACTAAAGTAGTTAGAGAAAACATAACAAGCAAACATGTAAACACAACAACTTTAATAAGGAGTTTACCTAATGCTCCTGGGCTACATCTCCTTGTCCAACCTTCAATGGTGGCCTCTCTATTATGTTTTCAAAGTAGATTTTTTACAACAGTGAGCTCAATTTGAGTCTCAATCAACAGATATAAATCAGTAGGACTGGACTTTGATTTCCAAGTCTCCGGGGTACATAGACTCTCCTTATTGAAATTCGACCTCTACTCGTCATGGTAGTATGAGCCCAATCTGAGACTCATACATGACAAGTCTATGCTGAGGAGTTCACTTGGACCTCTCAAGCCTACTCCGGAGTACATAGACTCTCTTGGAAATGTTTGAACTGCCATTATTTTCATTTAACTCCCATAAAGCCTACGAACATGATTCCTCTGCCATCTCATCATTCATACCAGACTTCAAAACTTTATACAACTCAGCCTGTTTACCCCGTTGAATCTGGTCATCCATTGGATCACATTTCCACCGTCAATCTGGGGCCTCTAGATCCTAAGGTCTCTATCCATATTGGGTAGGTAATTAGCATGAAGTTTATCCATCTGGGTTGAGCAGTTTTCTTTCTCTTCTGTTGAACATGTGGCACCCAGTGTGTGGCATTGGACGAGACTTGGTCGAAACCGATTACCACTCGAAGCCCTTCCAATATCCTACCAGTTTTTTTGTGGGACCCACCTCTGGTGGGATCGGTGAATTCTGTACAGTTTTATGACTTTTTGGGTATGGGTCACTTCAAGCTTTTTCTTCTTTGAGGTTTTTTTGTGTCGATATGTGATTAGAAATAAAAAACATTCCCTGTTTCTCAAAAAGACTTCCCATTTTGTTGTTTTGTGGTAGTGCACGTTACCATGGACCAACGGTCTTTGCACTTGACTAAGGATCCTCGTTGCTCGGCGCTACTCACAGGTTACAATTGTTCAAAAATATTTCTATTAAGATCAACCTTTGTAAGACATTGAAACTTTGGCATGAATTTTATAGAGTTATGAAAACTTAGAGTGTTCTTTTGGATCCAATTCGGATCATGACCTTCCCACTGAAAAATATTTTGGACCACCAAAAGTTGGTTTTTAAGCATCAATCAGGTGATAGTATATATTCCTTGCTGAATCTCTATCCATTTTGCACTACTTTGTTTTGAACCTTTCGGTCCAATCCTGAGGTACTCAACATCCCCTCTATGCGTGGTTCTCACCTTCCTGTCTAGAACTGTATCTTCCTACAATTCATTGAGATATTCAGGAAACAAATCATCAATAGAAGGCAATTGACTCTAATCTTCCGGATCTTCAATCGATGAAGGTTCAAATAGTCTCAAGCTGTCTGCATTAACAACTGAGTAGATGTGCATGTAAGCTGGTAAATCAAGGAGAAAATCGTTCTCACCAATTTTCTCAAGTATTTTGAAAGGTCCATACCATATTGGCTTGAGATTCTTACCTTCACCTTGCATTTTGTCTTTGCTAATATACAGTGAGACTTGATCACGAACTTGGAAACTATGCTCAATCCGATGCTTATCATGCCTTGCCTTGTACTGAGCTTGGCTCTTTTCCAGTTGTTGCTATACTGCCTAATGAATCTCTTGGATTTGTTCAATGAACTTGGTTTCATTATCCACATCATTGTTTCCATCAACCATTATGTCTTTACCAAAGACAAAATCCAAGGGAGACCTTGGTGTGAAACAAAAACAGGTCCCAAAAGGAGATCTCTGTGTACAAGAATGTTTAGCTCGGTTGTAAGCATGTTGCACATAACATAGGTGTTCATCCCAAAGCTTGCGATGCTTGCTGAAATAACCTCTGAGCAACTGGATCATTGCCCTATTGACCACTTCTGTTTGGTGATCTGTTTGTGGATGAAAGGTTGTGCTCTTCTTCAGTCTGGTGTCCATCAATTCCCACAAAATTGACGAAAATTTCCCAACAAATCGGGTATCTCGATGAGATATAATGGAAATGGGTAATCCAAAATGAACGCATACATGTTGAAAGAACAACTTTGCAATTTGTTCAGCTGTAATCTATTTGTTACAAGGTACTAAAATACACATTTTTCTGAAACTATCCATAGTAACATATAAATAGTCGTGACCCTTTGTAGATTTAGGCAGTCCCGCAACAAAGTCCAAGGAAATACTTTCTAGGGGTGAGATGGAACTGGTAATGGAGTGTACAAGCCTAGTTTTCTATTTTTGGGCTTGCTTTTAGCACACATGGTACACCATCTTACATATCTAGAAACTGTCTCATGCATTTTTGGCCAATAACAAAATCTTTGCAGTTGTGCAACTGTTTTACTTACACCAAAGTGACCTGATATTAGAGAAGTGTGTGCTTCCAAAATTATCTTTACTCTTTCTATTTGATGAATGCATAACTTTCCCAAATGATACAAGAGTTGGTCCTTAACATGGTAATCCAATTCTTCTACTTATTTTCCACGACTTAAAGTTGCATATACATCTTTAAAATCTATATCTTGACCAAATTGTTCAATGTAGCTTTCATGCAATACTGAATTATGTTTAATTATAGTGGATTGGTTTATGATTGGTCTGAACAACATATCTGCAACTTTATTGTCTATGCTCTTTTTATATCTGATGACAAGATGAAACTATTCTAGAAAACCCATCCACCCATAGTGTCTTGATTGCTGCAACTTAGTTTCTGAGTGCAAGTATTGAAGTGGTTGATGATCAATATGTATAACTGTCTCTTTGCCCATTAAATAATGTTTCCACTTTTTCACACTCTGTGCTAATGCATATAATTCTTTATCATATGTGGGATAGTAAACTACTGTAGAATTAAATGTTTCAGAATGATAACATATGGGTTTATTGTGTTGCATCAACACTACTCCCATGGCATAGTCACTAGCATCAGTTTCAATCTCAAGCGGTCTTTGAAGATCGGGTAGTGCTAGTACTGGTGCTATACTAATCTTTTCTTTTAAGGTGTTGAAGGCTTTCTGCTGTTTGCCTCCCCAATGAAACAACCTGTTCAACCCTATTAAAGCATGTAAGGGAGCTGCAATCAAGGAAAAGTTAGAAATAAACTTTCCTCAATACTATGTTTCTCCTAGGAATCTTCTAACTTCAGTAGCAGATCTAGGTTTAGGCCAATTTACAATGAATACAACCTTAGAGGGATTTATCTTCAATTCACCACCACCTACAATATGACCCAAATAATTCAAAGATGTTTTGCCAACTTCACATTTTTGAGAGCTCAATATAAACATTCTCTCTTTTGAAAACATCCAGTGTCTTCTTGACATGCTTTAAATGTTCCTCCCATGGTTTACTAGATATAAGAATGTCATCCAAATATACAATGAAAAAATCATCAATAAAAGGTCTGAGTACATCATTCATTATTCTCATGGAAGTAGCAGGAGAATTAGTCAAGCCAAAAGGCATAACCAACCATTCATACAAACCCTGCTTTGTTTTGAAAGCAGTCTTCCATGCATCTTGCTCCGCAACTCTGACTTGATGATAGCCACTATGCAAGTCCAACTTGGAAAAGTAAACAAATTCTTTCAACTAATCTAATATATTATCTATGCGAGGAAGGGGATAATGATTTTTTATCATTATCTTATTCAATGCTCAATAATCATTGTACATTCTCCATGAGCCATCTTTCTTTCTCACCAAGACAATTGGAGACTGACGAGGCGATGTGCTAGGTCTTATGAACCCTTTCTCAAGCAGCTCCTATACCCATTTCTTGATTTGTACATTCTCTAAAGTGGACAACCTGTACATTCCAATGTTAGGAAATGGAGCATCTTGCTACAAATTAATATCATGTACTATTTCCTTTTTGGGTGGCAGACCTTTAGGTTCTTAAAATAGTATATCATATTCTGAAACAACTCTTTCTAAATCAGCTTGTTGTTTAGCATTACATGCCTCAATACATTAGTTTTGTCAGGTTTCTTTTCCTTTACAACCATCAGTAAAAAATGTTTACATGAATTCACAATTATTTTGATCTACCTTGAGTTTATGAGAGTATAATTATTCTTTAGTTTATGAGCTCTTACAATATATTCAATTCCATCTTTAACGAGTTGATACTTGTTTTCAACTCTATAGAAAATAGTTTTCTATCATACAAGTAAGGACTTCTTAAAACAATTCCAATATATCCAAGGGAAAAATATCTAACTCAACCTCATCTACAAATGGTGACCCAAAAGAAAACTTAAGTTTACATTGTCTAGTCAGTTGTTGCTATGCTTTATCACATAACCAACCTAATGGATATGGCTTTTTGTGAGGTGTGGTTAGTAATCCCAACTTCTTTACAATTGATTCAGAAATTAAATTTACTTGTGAGCCACTATCAAACAAAGTATCAATCTTTTGATGCTTGGAGACAACTTGAATATGAAAAATCTCATGTCTTTTCCTCGCATTTTCTTCATTGTCAGTAGGTTATGTAGAATTACTAGTAGATGCTTAAGAATTTTTACCTTTTATACTTGTGGTTGCAATTGTTGTTTCATCTCCTGAGTCTGACCCCAAATCCTTTTGAATAGCTGCAACAACCTTCTTATTTTTGCCATCATACTTCTCGGGTTTCAGCTCCGGATGTAGAATCTAGTAGTGTTCATCGTCCTGCCCATCCTTCTTGCAGTGAGTGCATGAAGATTTGGTCTTTTGTACAATATTTGTCTTCCTCTCTTTCCATTTCTGTTTTCTTTTCTCCTTATTCTTGCTTGCTCTAGGTTTTGATGATCCCCCAAATTTGGGTTCACATTCTTATCTCTAGCCTCTAGATGTGTAGCTTGAACAGATACCTCATCTATGCTAGTGGGATTAAACATGAGAATGGTATGCTTTTAATAGCTATGTAGACCACCTATATACTTCAGCAAAGTTTCAGGAGAGTGTAAAGAAATTCCTAGAATCAAAGCTCTTTTCCTAAATTCTTGGGTGTAACTTTGTACACTTTTCCCTTTTAATTGCTGAAGAGTTTTCCAGCTCATCATGGCTTGCTTCATATAGGCTAGTGGATAGAATTTCTTTTTAATTGCAGAAACAAATTCACTCCAGACATAAAGAATTTTACCATGCTTCTTCATGTCAACTTGTGTCCTGCCTTCCCACCATACCAAGGTAGTGCCTCCAAGGCGTAGGCTGGCCAGTTGAATCTTACTACTCTCTGAATCAATGCTCTACACCTTGCAATACACATCAATCTATCTAATCCAATTATCCAGCCTCTCTACATTTAACTCTCCATCATATATTCATAAATCATATTTAACATCTAATTTAATCAAAGATGTCTTCCTTTTGTTTTCAGGGCTAATAGGAGGTGTGGGAAGTTTTTCTTCTTTCCATTTGCCTTTAGAGTGGTCATGGAGGAGAGATTCTTCTACTCCTTTATCTCTTTTGGAGTTTGATGAATCTTCCTCTCTACCTTTCTTAAATTCTCTATACATTTTCTCTATCGTGGCTTTCATGGTCATGAAACTATCCATGAACTGAGGGTGTGATTCCAAGGGACTTTCTTATCACATTTTATTCTTAGGATAGACTCTTCCAATTACAGGGTTAGTTTCAACCAAATCTCCTTCTCCTAATTATGCTTTGATCTAGTTAGCATTCAACAAAAAAGATCTAGCACAAGCTTGTCTAATCTTAGTAACCTAGAGCTCTAATAACACTTGATCTAGAATTTAATCAGGACAAAGAATTAAAGGTATTACAGACTCATGTGCATGGATGTGCCTATGTTACTTTATGCAACGGATCAATAAGATTGTGAAATACATAGACACTGAAGCAGTTAGAGAAAACATAACAGGCAAAGATGTAAACACAACAAGTTTAATAAGGAGTTCACCCAATGCTCCTAGGCTATGTCTCCTAGTCTAGCCTTTAGTGGTGGCCTCTCTATTGTGTTTCAAAGAAGATTTTTTATAATAGTGAGCTCAATTTGGGTCTCACTCAACAGATATAAATCAGTAGGAATGGACTTGGATTCCGCAAGTCTCTAGCGTACACGGACTCTCCTTACTGAAACTTGACCTCTACTGGTCATAGTAGTATGAGCCCAATCTGAGACTCATACATGACAGGCCTATGCCAAGGAGTTCTCTTGGACCTCTGAAGCCTTCTCTAGAGTACATAGACTCTTTGACTCTCTTTGGCTCTGTCTAGCTTGATGCTACCTTCAATTCAGCTTGGCTTCTTCCCTCTGTTCTCTGCTATTAGCTTTCTTAACTCGGTTTTATCATTTCTTTCTTTGTTTTTGTTAGTTCGTGGCACTAAAGCCAATCTGCTTTCTGACTGTTCATTTCTACTTTTTGGTTTTCTAGTCCTCCTACCTCTATCCATTTGAATTCCTGTGTTATGTGTCATCATCACTGTGTAATGCCTTATAGGGAGGTGGCCATCTCTTTCATAATGAATTGAGTGTCACTTCTCTTGGAAATGTTTGAACTTCCATTGTTTCCATTTAACTCCTAGATTGCCCATGAACATGATTCCTCTGCCAACTCATCGTTCATACAGGACTTCAAACCTTTATAAAACTTGGCCTATTTACCACATTGAATTTGGTCATCCATTGAATCACATTTCCACTGTCGATATGGGGCCTCCAGATCCTATAGTCTCCATTCATATTGGGCGGGTAAGTAGCATGACATTTACCCGTCCAATGTGAGTGGTTTTCTCTCTCTTCTGCCGAACGCTTGGCACCTAGTGTGTGGCATCGAGTGGGACTCAGTTGAAACTGCTTACCACTCGAACTGATATCCTGTTGGTTTTTGTGTGGGACCCGCCTCTGATAGGATCGATGAATTCCGTACAGTTTTATGACTTTTTGGGTCTGGGTCACTTGGGGCTTTTTCTTCGTTGAGGGGTTTTCCTAGCAATATGTGATTAGCAATCAGAAACCTTCCTGGTTTCTGAAAAAGACTTCCTGTTTTGTTTTTTCGTGACAGATCAAGGGCTAACGATCTGTGTGCTTGACTGAGGATCCTCGTTGCTCGGCGCTACTCACAAATTATAATTGTTTGAGGATATTTCTGAGAAGTTCAACCTTTGTAAGACTTTACAGAGTTTTGAAAATTTTTAGAGTTATTTGGGATCCAATTCGGATCAGCAGCAATTCACATGATGTTGATACATGAAGGAGGTCGACACGATATATGTTACAGTGATAGCATCTAGATTGAGTTGGAGGTACTAGCATTCCACGGTGGGGCCACATGTGGAGATTGCGATGAATGTGGTTGATAATCATGGATTGAGGAGACTTTATTATTCATGGAGTCATAGGGCTTTTTGGTTTATCCGATGACAGAATAGAGGTGGGCAGCATGCACATTTTTCAGATTTGGAGCTAGAGACACTTTGCAATGTCATATGATGGAGTTGTCGAGGATGACAACCATTTAGTGGGGGAAGTATGTCACAACCGCAAGCTAGGCACATTCATATGTGCGATGGGCAACGATGGTAGACAAACTTCGGTCACGTGCAAGGAGTTGAGTTTGCAATGACGAGTGGGTTCATTCAGTTAAACGAGCCCCAACAAATGTGCACTGACTAGTTGTGCGACGGTGCAACGAGTTACTTGGAGATTTGAAAAACCAACATGAGGAAAATCAACTAAGTATGGGTGCATGCAATGAATTTATATTTGGTGTCGAAAAATTGACAAGTTGGTGAGCAGACATGTGGAGCGAACATGTTCATGGGCCAACATGCGTAACGGACGAGTTGGTGGGCCGACACATTATTTGGTATTTTTTTATGGGCGATTTATATGGTCAGCCTAGGTAGGTCGACCCGCCTTAACTCATGGAGGACACCTATATATTGCAGATGGCAAGTTAGAGAAATGGTCATCAAACTCAAGCAAGTTTATGTGAACAAGCACTACTTGGGCAAACAGGAGGAAGAGAAAAAGAGAAAGGGTGAGGTGTAGGTGGACAAAGGGCTATGGTACCAAGATAAGGAGAAAGAGAAGCGAGCTTTGAAAGGTCTGTGGTAGAGAAGGCCTACGATAAAACAAGCTACGGAAAGTATACGAAGGGTGCCAAGTTGCGATGCGCTGTAGAGGGAAACTCAACCTGTTGGGGTGGGTGCCTTTGTCCGACGATGAGTTGTGGAGGGTGACAGTGTGGATGAGCTATGGAGGTTGCGATGAGATGCAAATACTTCCTAGTGTGATGAACTCCAGAGGGCATCTCGACCCTGCAGGGTGAGCAGCTCTGCTTGGTAACTAGCTGCACGAAACAACGAATGTGGGTAGCCCTAAATGAAAAATGGGTGAACACTACTGAATGGAGGGCGACTTGACCCAGTGAGGTGCATGACGTGACATGGGCAGGTCGAACTACGGAAAATTGGCAACATTTCTAAGGAGAAATTTGGGGTTTCTTGGCAAGGGATCCACTAGCAAGTAAAGTTATAAAATACTAAATTATTATTATTGGGCAGACTTTGATCTGGGAGTTTCTACTCCCATTAAAACAAAGTATTCTAGATTTTAATATTGATAAACAAAGATGATGTAAGTTTTATTTTTGTTGTGTAATGATGAATTCTTAGTAGAATTTATTAAAAAGAACTAAGTGTTGAATGTTAGGCGTAGCCTGTACTCATAAGTATTAGTGAAAAGAAAGTGGGTAGTGGTACCATACCTGCCTATGTGTGGTTGAAAGACCACTGCGAGGATATGGGTGTGACATGCCCAGATCCATATGAGACTACATTAGTATGTAGTGAAAAGAAATGAAAAACATGGAGTAGAGAATTTCTCTTCTAAATTTTAAGAATGAGTTAAAAAATATTACATTGGAGACATCAGCATTAAATGAGTGTAATGAAACTCAACTAAATTGAACTAACTGAAAGACACTTGGAGTAACGATTATGACACCTCGCATATGGTTGCAATTAGATTCTCCAACACTCCCCGTTAATTACAACCACATAAAAATTAATTAAGATGCATGCTTGTCTATGTCTCACTTAGGCTTACAACTTAAAAAAAATTGACTTGAACTATATTTACTTTTCTTCTTCTTTTCTTCCAAATCCTTTAGCCTCTAATTTGTTTCAACTTTTTCTTCTTGTTGTAGGCTTCAAATTTCAGTTTCTTCATTCGTTGGTGCAAGTCCTCCATTTTTCGAGGTTGTCTAAACATGTCTTTGATGTCTTCAAAAAACAACTTGTATGTTGGATGTTGCCACATATTATCTTTTGTAGTGATTTTTTCATCATCAAGCTATTGCAACAAAATATGAGAATACAATTTTATTCCTTCAAAACTCCAATGTATGAAGATTTCATTGATGTGTTCATCATGAATGCTATATTCAACATTCATTTATGTAGCTTCTATGTAGACCTTATCAAGGCACGGTGTTGCAAGCCATGCTTCAAAGAAATTTAATTATTTTTCATAATAGTTTTGTGTACTTGCACATTTTAAATCAATGGTAAGTGTAAAAACATCTGTAGAACCACATTTTCTCTGTTCCTTCTACTCCGCAATGAGAGCTTTCTCCTGTTGCGTTTCTCTGTCTTCCTCTGTCTCTATATCTATTTTCTCTTTGTGAGCTTCCTTATTGGTCTCTTCCTTAATCTCTTTCTTTGTATTTGTCTCTTTATCTATCTCTTCCACTTCTTTACTAATGTGTATTGTTGCAAACAGGTTGTATTCCACTTGGTTTTCAAACTCAAGTGGGCTTCCCTCATTGAACAATATCATGTCGATATGATGTTTTTGTTGCATCACACGCAACAATTAATTTGTATACAACCATTACTCATCAATGTTTACATTAAAAATATTAATTGTTGTATTGACCATAACATTGAATGCTACAATGGAAGCTTCATTGTCATCAACAAGTTTTGTTGCTAGATTTACTAAATTTTGATCAACAAGCTATGTTGTTTCAATCGCCAAATTGTGATCAACAAGCTTTGATGTTGGAATGACCAAGTTGTCATCAACAAGCTTTGTTGCTAGATTTAACAAATCTGCATCCACTTAGAGTTGTGCATAGTTGGATTCACGAGCATTTATGTGATCCTTCTCTACTTCTTCTAAAAATTCTTCACATATATCACCCCTTGTGGCTGAGAAAAGTGAGATTCAACAAATTTCCAATGATCTCCCATACACCAAGACACCTCCCAAGGGTATCTTAGGCCTCCTTGGCTATCTTGTCATAAGAAATTACGGGAAGAATGCTGTAATCCACAAAACAAATTATGCATTTAAATGTGAAGGAATACATTTTCCTCTTCACATTAAATTATTTCAAAAAAGTTTCATACATATCTAGCTACTTGTTCGACTTTCTAAACTTGTTTGCTTTTCCAATTTGTTGAACACTAGCTCACTATAGCTTAACAAGCAAGTTGAACTTCAAACTTAGTTGCTTCATTGTGGTCAACTTATAGCAATAACAAGAATCGTTGTGGCTATGGCTCACACTGGTGCCATGCAACAATGGTGGCTTAAAAATCCCAAGCGGATTCACCATTACCACTCAAATACGCCTCTCAAATGAATTAAAAAGAATATAATAATCACCACACAAAATTACATTTCCTTTTTCAAAAGGAACTTGAGGAGCCAAAAAAATCAATTAGAATAAGATTGGAGCATTTAGTTTAGTTTAACTATAATCTTATTTTCATTTTGACTCATCATATTAAGTTGAATTTAAATGTAATCTTATTTATGTAAAATCATTAGTTTAGTTTAGTTTAGTTGAGTTTCAGTGCAGTCATTTAATTTTCCTCATTGCATTTCTTACGAGTTTACAACCTTTTTGTAGTTTTATTTTGTCTCATTGTTTTCCTTCTTTTTTTCATGTATTAGTGTTAATGTTGGATCTTGGGACTACTCTCATGTTATTTTACTTTTAATTCTTGTTTTAAGGCTACCTTTGCATGGAAAGAATTAAATGTGAAACAATCAATGGATTCATGGTGTTAATTTGGAATAGCTAAATAATTATGTATTCTCCTCATGAAAAATTTATCTTGTTTTATCTGATGTTGATATAAGGACCTATTTTTTTTTCAATATATATCCTACAATGATATAAGGAACTATTTCTTTTGTTCAATATAGATCCTACAGTGAATTAGTTTTGTAAGATCAATTATGGGTATACACATGATTTCTTTACAACACTTATATGTGGGAACCTTTTATTATGCATCTACTTGAATATCTTAATAAGCTTCAAACTATTTTGATGATATATATGCTTATATTAATCCATTTCCAAATCACACTCCCATTCCCTTTCTCATCAAATATACTTTCTCTTGATTAGGAGTAAGGCTTTTGTAGTACCCCTCCCTTCCTATGTAAATATCTTCTTGTTTTAGATGCAACCATTTCTAGTTGTGATGGCTAGAAATCCATCATGAACTAGAATTAAAATAAACAATAAAGTATGGTGACGTAATAAATGAATTTTATTAATGAAATGGAAAAACTAGAAATTATTTAGGAAAGAAACAATCAATTTTAAGAAACTATTGCCAAGATCTAGAAACCAAGGTTGATGGATAAGATCAAGACAATCTTCCCTTAAATCACTCCTAAAAATCCCTAGGATTTGATTAATAGGATTTAATACAATTGGAGGGAATATCAATTAAATCACTGAGTGTAGGAAAAAAAACCAAGTAAGGGTAAATAAAGTTCTACAGGAGAAAAAGGTGGGCATTAAAGAAAAATTATAATATATAATTCTCAAAAAAGAAATAAAACAAAAAAGCCTAGGTTATTGGATTGGGAGACCGTGGAATGTGGGACGTCACTAAGGAAATATATGCTAGGGGAATAAAGGCATAAGATTACCTTATTTGGAATCACAAGAGGTTGTTTATTCCACTTGTAATCGAGCTCAACTCAGGAGGAACTTGATGATCAGTTCATTGGTTGGGAGGAAAATGTTTCGCCCAAGCACAAATTCTCGATATAAAACCAATTGGAATTTCTACAGAGTTAATGACTATAGTTTGATGCAAATTATGAACATATTATTTATCTTAGGAACATGCAATAGGAATTATTGTATGTGTAACTGCTTCCGTATAATTATATTCTTTATCATGGGAATTACTAAACTCACTGAATATGGGTAGAGTGAAGTAGCCATTTAATTATGTAGAACTATATGTGTACAATAAATAAATAATTGTAGAAAAAGGTATTGTGAGTACTTAATAGGTTCGGAGTACTTATGTTGAAAATTGTTGTTCTCAAGAACTATCATTATGTTCTACAAAACAATTATGCATTCTTTGTACTCACACCTTGAATTGGGATAAAACTAAGCACATATAATTTTCTCTATGAGAATTGTAGGAATCATTAAACAAATGAGGAAATTACTCAAATCCTTCATAACTAAAAACATAGTGATAACTTGGGGGTTATATGATATGTCATCCATTTATGGAAGGATGATTAGAGGACTTTCTTTGAGTACATGTTCAGTCAGAGCCATACTATTAGGCTACAAGGAAATCTAGGTATATAGTCATTAACTCAACCCTCAATTTTTTGTTACAACACAATTTGAGTTTCAACGAATTTTGTTGGGGATGTCGTTAATTTTTTACAACCTCAAAGATTTATGCTATTAATATCGCTATGATGCCTATCATAGAAGAATAAATCTACTAAGTTACCAATAGTGGTATATCAAATAGTATCAATCTAGAGTATACAATGAGAGAAATTAAAGGAAAAAAATATCATAAAATTGCTAAAATTAGATTGAATTAAACTTTACTTAGCACATATAGTATCAAGCTCTGAAACCAGGAATTCATCGAATAGGAGTACAATTTCATTACTTGGAAGATGAGTGGTTTCCACATACATCTGTCAAAGATGAAGAAGTCAGGGCAAAGGTTGCTACACAGATTCTTCTGGCACAAGTGCCAAATTCCTTCATCAAGAGGAAGGAAGGACTATTCTAGAGGTGCAAGCATGGCCGAGGAGTATTTTAGTACGATGTTGAATTCCATCCCTTACGTGGTTATGAAGGATAATAACATAAAATTGAAACCATGTAAAGTCTCGTCACAAATAGATGGAGTTGAAAATTGTAGAAACTAAAATGCCTAGGTAGTTAATAGAAATATTTAGATATAAATATCAAAATAAACCCTTGAATAGTTATGGAAAAATATCTGGAAACCAAATGTACATTTAAGTATTCATCAGACGAATAAGACTTTAAAAACATTACCATTCATTACATGCACACTTTTACAGGGATATATATCATAATCATAGAAATACACACAATTTCCAAAGTTAAATTGGGATTTACAGAATTCTCACAAAATCATTCAATGGAAATATTATTATCCTAAACAAAATTCGAACCAGATACAAACTATTAAAATCATGATAAAATTATATAGGAACAAATCTTTCATAACATGAGGAAGCAAGGTGTCTATATTCATATATTTATAAATTGGGAAGAAAACCTATGATAACATCTCAAGAAAAACATAGTATCTTCTGAGACTTCAAACTTTGAGTCCTACTCTAGAAAGAGGAGTAATTTCCTATTAAAAATTACATATAGGGT
>APFE031552154.1:2444-26338 GCA_000404065.3 Pinus taeda | reverse complement strand
TTAACAATGAAGGGGTTCGATTCCTAAGTTTGTGCCAGACCAGGGCAACCAAATGCAACTCAAAATGATCCTATCTAGGAAATAACTACGAAACATAGGAGATAAAGCACCATTATCTTCGCATGCTTGAAAACCCTCCATTGAGAATCATAAATTACACAAGGTAACTGACTCAGTGCATGGGTCAGTAGTTAGCAAGTGAATGAAAATATGAGGGCCTCTTCTAAAACTTGCAAGAAAAAAAAACCTTGAGTCTACAGGAGTTGGAAGTACATGTAGAAGTGAAGCTGAGAGATTAGCTCCAACCCAGATGGGGGAAATAAAATAAACCTGTAAGTAAATAAAAAAAAGAAGAATACAAACCCTCAAAACTATTTAATTACTATTTGAAGTAAAATCTATTGGATTGTTCCCATTAAGTGCATTGACCGTGTAACGTAGGAAAAAGAAGAGACAATAGTTATTTTGAATATAGACTTCCAAAAATGGTGAAGCAAGAAAATAAAAATAAATAACAAACTATGCATACCGGAGTTGAGGGGAGTATACTTACTTATTGCATAGAACTCATGCCATACTTATCCAACACTAAAAGCATGAACAAAATGATTTTGCTCTTCCTGTGCAACAACAAATAGAGGTATACATGTTAAAAATTGGAAAAAAAACAAATTATATAGGTAACCTCAAAATAAAAAAAAGTAAATTCATTATGGGAATATCTCTCACTCAAACTGTGAATAACAATGGAATTATTAAATTAAAATTGAGAAACATGATTAAATCAACCCTAGTTGAATTCATGGGATAAGAGAGAAAATGCATCTGCATTCTTGTCTAAAATATAGTCAGGATAGAAAGAAAACAAACAATGAGAATTTACGACTAAGAACCAAACACAACACTTAAATGGGATTAAAACTTCATTTCTAAACATCTCACGTGTCTTGGTGAATGGTGGAGATGCAAGAGAATCACCATAAAACCTCTACGGAGAAACCCAGTTGTGAGTATCTCCTCTCTCCCATCACAATGGGGGTTTCAACATCTGACACCACAGAGCAGGAGATGAATTTTCACGAATGAGACGGGTTAAAACCCTATCGCTAGGGTAAAGTGAGGAGATACCCTCGTCGTTTCCAGATGAGTGTGCAACAAATCCTGCTGTTGAAGGGTAAATAGTACAACATGCGAGGGGAAGTCATATGGACTTGGACTAGGGGGCACAAGTTCATTCAACGTGAGAAACAAAGGTTAAAATACAAATAACTCAATAGTAAGATGGGTAATTTTAACTAAAGATTAGTGTTTTTAGGAAAGGGGGGAGTACCCTTGTCACTATAAGTATACCTCATCCCTAAGCACAATTAATAATATCAAGGTTGAAAGTCATAGCGCACTCTCCGATAAGCACCGAACATTAAAATAATATTATGCACATCATGCAGGTCATAACAATAGGAAGTGTTTTCATTCCACAAATTCATCAAATGTATGACTTGTCAACAACATATATACCTTCTTAGTCATATTCCTAGGCTGTCACATAATAACAAAATTAATACAGAATTGATAATTCAAAGGTTATATATACATTTGAAACATACCTCTCATGATGCTCTCATATGCAAATAAAATGTTTTAATGCTACCATGAAAAGAAAATAAACCAATGAAAGAATGATAAAGATTTAACATAGATTATAAGCGGAGTGGGGAAGTATGGTGTACAAAAAAAAATGTATGTAATTGAATGTCTGTAACAAATGGTATTAGAGCCCACTTTCAACACTGGGTCTCCAAGGAACCATCAAACTTGAAAAAAAAAATGTGCAGAAATATCAATAGGAAATATTTATAGTGGGTTGTATTATTTTATAAGCTACTCAAGTGAAGAAAACCAGCACATAGTGGAAGAGGATTCCCTTCCAGTAATAACAGTTAGTGAAGAGTTGTATCTGGAATTGGGTAATGGAATTTCCCCACAAGCCTCTCAGTTCATGAAGGTTATCAGAAACCTAAAACAAGATTTGACTTACCTTAGAAATGATAATGAACCCCTGCTAAAGGCGAGTGAGGAACATGAGAGGATGATAAGGGAGTTGACTTGAAATTCTATTCATAAAAGCATAGAAGCAGAAGGGTTGAAGAGGAGAAAGGTGGAAGCAGAGTCAAAGAAGTTTGAAAATGGAGGTGAATTAGATAGGACATATGTTAAATCATAGGAATAAAAGAAGAAAATTGAGTTACAAGGAGATTTTAGGAAAATCAAACCCCCTACTTTTGATGGGGAAACGGAAGAAGATGCAAAATCATGGCTTTTCAACATAATAAAATACTTTTAGTTATATGATTATGAGAGTAACTTCAAGTCCTAATTACTTATTTACCAGCCATAGGGAAAATATGCTCTCTAGTGGAAAGAGGCGTAAAGTGTACACATGTTGGAAGAGAAGACAACTTCATGAGAGGAATTTTAGAGACAGTTTAAGTTTTGGTACTTGAGTGAGCAATACTATGATGATCATTCTAAGGAAATCCATATGTTAAGGTAGGGACAACTAACTATGGATGACCTGGTAGCAAAATTTACAAAATTATTACGATATGTTCCTTATATCAAAGAAGAAAAAGCCAAGGTACATTGATTTTTGAGCTGCCTACCAACACCTTATAAATAAAGAATTGAGTTTGACAATCCTAAGTAAATGGATGAGGCTGTAATAAAGTCATATTATGCTACCAACAATTCAAAATTAGAAGGTTTAAAACCATGGCAAAGTAAGGACATAATGAAGTCATTAATGAGTATAAAAAGACAAAAATCTCCTTATCTTAAGAATTTTGGAAAGGATAATTAGAGGAAGAAATTCAACAAGGGAAATTTAAACCAGCCTGCACAGTCATACATTGGGTTAAAACACATGGAACCGAACAAAAACAAGAGAAGAGGGGTCAAGGAAAGAGAACCATGGAAGTGTTGCGGTTGTGGCAAACCACACTTATTAAGGGAGTGTCTGCATAATCCATTATCTATTTAGAATATTCAATTAGCCTATGCAACAATGACTGTGAATGATGTTGCCAGATATATTCCCAGAATCAGTGCAACACTAGAAGATAGATGGGTTGAGCATCAATCTACTATGACTGAGATTGAAGATACCATTCTAAACCAATATAATTTTGTTTTGATTGATCTGAGGGCTAGCTTAAGTAGTCCCCAAATTATGGAAAGATGTAAATTAAAATATGAAAAATTCAAGAATGCATGGTTGGTATAGTTAGCAACAAGCACCAAAATAAAGGTAACTAGTCGGATAAATCTTTGTCTCACTTACTTAAATGGTTATTCCACCGAAGCATATTTAAACATTCTTCATTTAGGATCCTATGAGGTATTATTAGGCACAGACTAGTTGGAGAAATAGGGAGCTATTATGAACCATTGGAAGAAAACAATGAATTGTGTAGGTCAAGATGGGAAAACCCGGTTAATTAGAGGAAAATCAAAACCAATATGAGTGTGAGAAATCTTAGCTTTAAATCTCAAAATGGATGTAAGTAAAGGATACCATATATTCATACTGCAGGTTGAGACTAGTAAACGATAGTCATAAAAGGAAAATATAGATACCTTATGAGTCATTAGTGAATTTCTAGATGTTTTTCAAGCGAAAATTCCAAGTTTACCCCATCGTAGAGACATAGATTTCTCCGTAGATTTAGTACCCTTTGCTACCTCCATGTCTAGAGCTCCTTACCAAATGAGCATACTGAAGTTATTTAAAGTAAAAATGTAGTTACAGGAATTGCTAGAAAAACATTACATCAGACCGAGTGCCTTACCACGAGGGGCCATTTACTAGGTGTCAAGAAAAGGAGGCTCATTTAAAATGTGTATCAATTTTTGTGAATTGAATAAGATAAATGTCAAGAATAAATACCCGCTTCCCCGAATTGGTGATCCATTCGACCAAATGAACAAAGGAACTATATATTCAAAAAATGATTTAGGGATTGGTTATCACAAACTCCCGATAAAAGAGGAAGATATTCATATGGAAACTTTTATAACCATATACAATCACTATGAGTTCACAGTGCTATCGTTTCATCTCAATAACACATCGACAACATTCATGGATCTAATGAATATTATAAACATAAATATCATGGTAGTTTTTTAGTAGTATTCATAGATGACATTTTGGTGTATTCTAAAATTAATGAAGAGAACAAAGAACATCTGAAATTGGTGTTACAAACTTTAATAGAACATCAACTATATGAAAAACCCATAAAATGTTAGTTTTCCAAAGACATAATATCATATTTAGGGAACATCATTTCCAAGGAGGGACTATTATTGACCTTGAAAAGGTTAGGTCTATTATGAATTGGCCCATACCTAAGGATGTTTTAGCAATTTTTTCATTTATGGGGACTACAGGATGTTATCGAAGGCTTGTAGAGGGATTTTCAGGATGTTAACGAAGGAAATCAGCGCATTACTTCCTTACATATAAAGGGAACAAAGTCTGAGTGTACAACCAAATGCCAATAAAGTTTCGATAATTTAAAACAACGTCTCACAGTAGCTCCTATAATAAAAAGTATAGACCCAAAACAAGAATTCACTGTTTGCACTGATGCTCGTTTTGAAGGCCTTGGGGGAATGTTGATGCAGGAAAATGCAATAGAAGCATATGAGTTTAGGAAGCTAAAACTACATGAAAAGAATTATGTTATGTATGATTTAGAGATGGCAAGAGTGATACATGCTCTAAGAATGTGGAGACACTATTTTCTAGGATATTGTTTTACCTTGGTAAGAGATCACATCAGTTTGAAATATTTTTTCAGCTAGCCTGATCTACATGCTAGACAAGCAAGGTTGTTTCCATTCCTCAGTGAGTTTGAATTCAATATTAAACACATAAAAGGAAAATAAATCAAAATAATTGATGCTTTAAGTATAGATTGTCATGTCGTTGGGAATATCATTCAGCAATGTTAGTATAGATTTTATGGAATCGATTAAAAATTCAATGGAACAAGATCATAAATATGTAGAAATTCAACATAAATTATAGTGAGTGGAATTTCCAGGATATGTTGAAATCCTGAAAAATTGTTAACCTACTGAAATAGATTGTATATTCCCAATGTGAGTGTGCTAGAATAAATGATACTGGATGAATATCACAATAAACCATATGCAAACTATCCTGGATACCAAACGATGATAACCACATTGAGGACAAAATTATTCTAGTGAGGCATGAAGAAGGAGGTGGTAGAATACTTAGCAAAATGCATTGAATGTCAACATGTAAAAGTGGAACATCAACACCCTACAAGATTGTTGAACATGTTACCGATTCCTAATTGGAATTACGAAGTGATTTCATTAGATTTTATTATAGGATTACCAAGGAGAAAAGACCACATAAATCCATCATGGTGTTGGTGGAAACTTTAACTAAAGCAGCACATTTTATATCAGTACAATCTACTTATGAAACTCCACAAATTTATAATATTTTGATGAAGGAAATTTTGCGACTACATGGACTACTGAAGATGGTTGTGTTAGATAGAGATTCTAAATTTACCTCCAAGTTTTGGAAATCTCTATTTGCAAGCATGGTAACTAAATTAAATTTCAGTACTACATATCATCCTCAAATGGGTGGTCCAAAAGAAAGAACCAATCATATCTTTCAGGATATGTTGTGAACGTATGTCATGGACATGCCTACTAATGGGAAGATTTCCAACATTTAGCATAATTTTCATATAACAATAACTATCAAACTTCAATAAAAATGACTCCATTTGAACCTTTATATGGCAAAAAATGTCATACACCACTCAGTTGGAGTCAACTAGAATATCGATTGATAATAGGACCATATGCCTTGTAAGAAATGGAACAGGTGGTATGAAATACTAGACAGAACATCAGAAATGCACAAGACGATAAAAAAATATAAGCAGACAAGAAAAAATTCATAAAGAATTTAATATTGGAGACCATGTTTACTTAATAGTAAAACCAAGAAAAATTACCTTAAGAATTGGGACCTGTGCATAATTGGCACTAGAGTTCTATGGATATTTTGAAATCTTGGATAGAATTGGTCTAGTAGCATATCAATTGGCTTTATGCAGCAATATTAGAGTTGACAATGTTTTTCATATGTATTTATTAAAGAAATATGTTAATGATGACTCTCACATTATTGATGGGAATCTGATATAGGTGGAACCCGAAGGAGACTTCCTTGCAGAACCACTCTCCATCTTACATCTAAAAGAGATATTTCTCTGGAATCGAGTCATCGCTCGGGTTAAAGTGCAATGGAGGCACTTTACACCTGAGGGGGCTACATGATAGTGGGAGGATACAATGAAAGATGCTTATTCAACATCGTTCCAGACTGAAGCAAATAAACAATAAACATAGATGATGGTGTTAACTTAAAAAAGAAAGGGAAGATTTAATATGCCTCTATTTCTATGTAAATATCTTCTTGTTTTACATAGACCTATTTTTAGTTGTGATGGATAGAAAGCCATAGTGAACTATACTTATAATAAAAATTAAAACATCATGATATGATAAACAAATTTTAATAATGAAAAGGAAAAACTAGAAATTACTTTCGAAAGACACACTTGAGTTAAAGAGATTATTTTTGAGATGTGGAAACAAAATTTGACAAATAAGATCAAGACAATCTTCCATTAAATCACTCTTAAGAGTCCCTAGGGGTTGATTAACAACATTTAATGTGATTGGAGAGAAAAGCTATTAAATAAATCATTGTAGGTAAAAATATTGAGTAAGGGTGAATAAAGCGCCATGGGAGAAAAAGGTAGGCTTTAAGGAAAAAGGAGAAGATACCTTTCTTGAAAAGGAAAAAAAATTGAAAGTCCTATGTTATTGTGTTGGAAAATCCTAGAAAGTGACACATCACTAAGGCAATATTTTCTAGGGAAAAAACGATAACAAGACCTTATTTAGAATCACAAGAGGTTGTTGATTCCACTAGAAATCAATCTAAGCTTAGGGGGAAATAGAGGATCAATTCATTGGTTGGAAGGAAGGTGCTTTGCCCAAGCATAGGTTCCAGATATCAAAATGGATGGAATTTTTGTAGAGTTACTAACTGTAGTTTGATGCAGATTACGAACATATTATTTCTCTTAGTAGCATGCAATAGGAATTATAATATGTGTAACTCCTTCAATGTAATTATATTCTTTATCATGGGAATTCCTGAACTAACTGAATATGCGTGGAGGGAAGTAGTGATTTAATTATGTGGAACTATATGTATAGAGTAAATAAATAACTGTAGAAAACAAACCATGAATACTTAATAGGTTGGGAGTCCTTACACTAGAATGCTTTATTTCCTAGAAATTATGTTTAAAATTGTTATTTTCAGGAACTGTCATTATGTTCTACAAAAAAATTATACATGTTCTATATGCACTCCTCAAATTGGGATATAACTCAGTACACCTAATTTTATCTCTGGGAATTACAGGAATCATTAAACAAATGGGGAAATTACTCAAATTGTTTATAACTAAAAATGGAGTGATAAGTTGATGGTTATAGGATAAGGCATCCATTTATGAATGGATGATTAGAGGAATTTCTTTGTGTAATTTTTCAATCACGACCATACTCTTAGAATACAAGGAAATATGGGTACATGGTGGTTAACTTGACCCTCAATTCACATTACAAGGTAATTTGAAGTTCAACAAATTTTACTAGGGGCATCATTAATTATGTACAGCTTGAAGGATTTATGCTATTAATATTGCTCAAATGCTTGTCATAGAAGAATACATCTGCTAAGTTACCATTAGTGCTATATCCATCATTATCAAGCCAGCGTATACAGTGAGAGAAATTAAAGGAAACAAATATCACAAAATCACATAAGTTGTATAACATTGAAATTTTCTTAACACAAAAGGTATCAAGCTCTGAAACCATGAATTAATTGTATAGGAGTACAACTCCATGAATTAGAATATGAACCCCTTCCATGGGCTTTTGTCAGAGATCAAGAAGCCAAGGGAAAGGTTGCTACACCCATTCTTCTTGCTGATGTGCCAAATTCATTCATCAAGAGGAAGGAAGGACTAGTGTAAGAGAGGCAAAGGAGTATTTTAGTACGGTGTTAACTTCAATCCACTACACTAATGTGAAAGGAAATAAAATAAAGTAAAAACCACCTAAAGTCTCGACAAAAATAGATGGATTTGAAAAATGTAGAAACTAAAGTACCTAATAGATAATAGAAATATTTATATATACATATCAAAATAAATCCTTGATTAGTTATGGAAAAATATTTGGAAACCAACTTTTCATTTTAGTATTCTCCATAGTCGAATGAGTCTGTAAAACCTTTAGCATTAATTATGTGCACAATTGTATAGGAATAGATATCATAATCATAGTAGTACATATAATTTCCAAAGTTAAATTGTGATTTACAGAATTTCTGACAAAATGTTTTCACTGGAAATATTATTATCCAAAATAAAATTCAAACCAGATATATACTATTGAAATCATGATAAAATTATACATGAACGAATCATTCATAGCATATGGAAGAAAGGGATCTATATTCATATATTCATAAATTGGGAAGAAAACATGTGATTACAGATCAAGAAAAACATAGTATCATTAGCGACTTCATTGTATGAGTCCTACTCTAGCCAGAGGAGGAATTTCCTCTTAAAAATTACATACATGGTGTATATATATATATATATATACTCATTAACAATAAAGGCGTTCCATTCCTAAGTCCATTAAAAACTAGGAGAAATGAATGCGCCCAAAATGACTGTAGTTAGGAAAGAACTACAAAACATAGGAGAGAGAGCCCCATTATCTCCACACGCTTGAAAACCCTCTATTGAGAAGAATAAATTATATGAGATAATAAACCTAGCACAAGGGTGAGTAATTACCAAGTGAATGAAAATATATGACCATTCGTTGAAACTTGTAAGAACAAAAACCCTTGACTCTACAAGAGTTGGAGCTATGTATAGAAGAGAAAATGAGAAATTAGTGCCAACCAGTTGGGGATTTATAAAATAAACTAGTAAGTAAATAAAAAAAGGAGAATAGAAACCCTCAAAACCAGTTAATTACCTATTGAAGTAAAATCTATTGGCATGCTCCCATTAAGTTCTTGGAAGGTGCAGTGTAAGAAGAAGAAGAGGAAATAATTATTTTGAATCTAGACCTCCAAAAATAGAAAAGAAAGAAAAAATAAAATAAAAAATAAAAAAGATGCATATCAGAGTTGAGGGGAGTATACTTACTGATTGTAGAGCATTGGTGCCATACTGGTCTAAATCCAGAAGTGTGTCCAGAAGGATTTCCCTTTCTTATGCAGCAACAAATAAGTGAATACATGTTAAAACTTGGAAAAACAAAAAATTATATAGGTAACTTGAAACAAGCAAAGTAAGTTCACTATAGGAATATTTGTAAGACGAAGCAAGAATAATAAAGGACTTAATGAATCTATTGAGCATGATTAAATCAAAATTGGTTGAACTCACACAATAAGAGAGAAAATGCCTCCACATTCCTATCTAGAACATAGTCATGGAAGAAAGGAAAAAAACAATGATCATTTGGGACCGAGAACCAAGCAAGAAACTTGAACAGGGTTGAACACTTTGTTGTTAAACAACTCACCTGTAGTATACCTAGGGGCATAATATAGGGTACAAAGGGAGGTACCGAAAGGGAATAATGTAATAATGTGATGGGCCATAGTAATAAATAAGGTGGTTAACCCATATCATGTAATGAACCACAAGTAGTTAACAATAATGTAATAAGCCCATGGTACTAGATAGATGGTATTGAGGGAACCATGGTAATGACCCATGGTATTATATGTATGAGGCCTATATAGAGGCTAGAGACTCCCTATTGAGAGGTGTCGAGGAATATTGTATGAACATGCATATGGCTTATTCAGTGGTCTCCTTCCTTAAGGAGTGAATGTATGGTGTTGCCCTACCTTAAGGGTTTGATCAATAAAGAAGCATTTCTATTTTATATTCAGATCTTGTTATTTTTTGGGTTATCTCTATTATCATATATTTTTAGGTTATATCTATAACAGGTGGTAACAGAGCTACAACAAGTGGTGTCAAAGCACTTTCTTGGGAAAAAGTGGAGAATTTTCTTTTTAATTTTTTGTAGGAATTTTTTGGGGTGGTAAGTTGTAGGTCAGATCTGTATGTTTTGGGGCAAAATCTGCAAAGTCTAATTGTAGATCTAGATTGTTTGTAAAAAAATTACCCAAGTTCAAAAAAAAAATCATCTGAATCAGAGTCCAGATGAGAGAGATATTGTTGATTTAAAAATTAGTTGGGTTGCAGACATTTTTTAGGGCCGTGAGTTTGCGGAGTAGATCTATACATTTTGGTACAAAATCTACAGAATCTATTTGCATATCTGAGCTTTTGGTGAAAAAATAATGAATTTAAAAAAGAAATCAGTGGAATCAAACTCCAAATGAAGGAGATATCACTGATTTAAAAATCAGTGGTGTTGGATATTTTTTGGGGCAACGAGATTGTAGATAAGACTTGTATGTTTTGGTGCAAAATATACAAAATCTAATTGTATATCTGGGTTTTTGGTGAAAAAATACCCACTTTGAAAAAAGAAATTGGTCGAAACAGAGTCTGAATGAGGGAGATATCACTGATTTATAATCAACTATTTTTTCAGCTATCTTTTGTCATAGCATGAATAGCCCAGATCAAGATTTATATCATATGGGAAGATGTAGAATGGTTGTTCCATTTTCGAAAACAGGTCATAATAGAGATTTTGAGAAATATTGACTAAATTGTGGCCATTTCAAATTTTCGCCAAGTAAGTGATTTGTTTTCAAAAACCATCTTCATGGCTTATAACAGTAAAATTTTTACAAGAAAAAATAATGGGTTTTCTATTGAAAATTTTATAGCACATCTTAGGTTTGACTTCCCAGGGTGTTGGAAGGACAAAATAGGGTATTATTTGAAAGATGAGGTTGCTATATGGTGGAAATCACTTGATAGTGAGACTCTGAAGTTATGTTGTGCTGAAAAAATTGAAGAAATACTTTTGGACAAATGTTCTCATACTAGAAAGGAGGAAAGGAAAAAACCTAGAAAATATTTTATTTTTTCTGGAAAGAAGGAAACCAAGAAACCTAAAGGGTTATTGTCTACTACTGTCTCCTTTTTGCAGGTTCATGGATTGATTCAGAAGGAAAAGATAATTGTGTCTAGAAATCCTAGTTGCAAGCATAATTTTATCAATGTTAATTTGGCAAAAGAATAGCAAGTTCCAACAAAACACACACGAAACACACAGGTTGATAATGGGGATGTTCAAGTTTATAAAGATTTGAAACTTTCTATGGATAAGTATGTGTTGCATTGTGACTTTTATAATTCAGATATGGATAACATGGAGGTTTTTTTTGGATATCCTTGGATGGAATCTGTGGGTACTGTCAATATTAATGTGTAGAAAGAAATTCCTAAAGCTCTAGTATAAAAAAAAGAAAATTACATTGCAGAATATTTCCAATAAGACCCAAGCAGAAGATGTTCTAGGGACCAAAACATCAGATGATGAGCCCTTGATGGTTGACAACCAAACACAAACATCAAACTAGGTATAGATAGAGTCCAAGGAGGCTGAAGTAGAAAATGTTACAGGTACAGATACATCAGATGAGGAATCAGTGGTTGAAGTAATATTGGAAGATAAGCAACAAGAAAAGACACCACAACATGTACCAGATACCAATCATGCTCCATTAGGTGTTGAATTAAAGAAAAAGACACCGCGGGTTAAAAATTTAGCATATCACCACCCACATCACCCCACAAGAAAACAACCAACAAGATGGCAACAAATTAGCCACAAGGAAAACAACCCCGACATGACAGATAGTGTGGAGCGATGATCCACATAGAAGAGCCGCGACGATCAGCTTCCATCTCAAGCGAGAGAGGCACCATCTAGATCGATGGTTCACCTTTATCTAGGATGGCTAGATGTGTGTGCATGGTACCAATGGACTACTCTTTTGAGTAGATCTTATTATTTGTGTTGTTCCCATGTTTCGGGGATGAAACATGTTAAGGGGGTGGAATGTAGTATACCTAGGGGGGCTAATATGGGGTACAAAGGGAGGTACCCAAGGGAATAATGTAATAATGGGATGGGCCATAGTAATAAATATGTTGGTTAACCCATATCATGTAAGGGACCACAAGTAGTTAACAATAATGTAATAAGCCCATGGTATTAGATAGATGGTATTGAGGGAACCATGGTAGTGACCCATGGTATTGTATGCATAAGGCCTATATAGAGGCTACAGACTCCCATTTGAGAGATGTCAAGGAATATTGTATGAACAGACATATGGCTTGTGGAGTTGTCTCCTTCCTTAAGGAGTGAATATATGGTGTTTTCCTACGTTAAGGGTTTGATCAATAAAAAATAATTTCTATTCTATATTTAGATATAGTTATTTATTGGGTTATTTCTATTATCTCAGTAAATGGTGGAGACGTAATAGCATCACCACAACACCTTGATGGAGAAACTTAGTTGTGAGTATCTCCTGTCTCCCATCATGGTAGGGGTTACCACAACCTACGTTACAGAGTAGGAGAGGAGGATTGTGAAAGAGACTGGTTGGAAACACTATAGCTAGGGTATATAGTGGAGAGACATTCATTTCCATAGGATGAGTGTGTAAGAAATCCCTCCATTGAATGGTAAATATTACAACAGGTTAGGTGGAAGTCACATGGACGTGGACTAGGTGGTGCAAGATGATTCAACGCGAGAACCAAAGGTCAACAAATGAATAATTTTTTAGTAATATAGGTATGTTTTGAGTGTTTTTTAGGAGAATGGGAGGAATACCCCTATTACTATAACTATACCTCCACTCTACACTCAGTTAATAATATCAAGGTTGAAACTCATATTTCATGTTCCACTAATCATTGAACATTAAAAACATATTCTACACCTCATGTAGGTCATATAACTAGGAAGTGTTATCATTCCACAAATTAATCAAAGGTATGAGTTGTCAACAATGTATATACCTTCTTAGTCATATGCCTAGGTTGTCACGCAAAAACCAAATTGATAACGAATTTATAATTCCAACTTCATATAATATATATATATATATATATATATATAGATATATATATAGCAAACATATCCCTCATGATGTTCTAATATGAAAAGAAAGTGTTTTAATGCTACCATGAAAAGGAAATCGACCAAGGAAAGAATGATAGAGATTTTACATAGATTATAAGGGGCATGGGGAAATGTGGTGTATTGAAAAAAAAATGTAAGTAAATGAAGGTCTCTTACAACTTTCATTCTCCTATTCAAGATAGGTTTCCCTTTTAATTACTTGCATTATAGAATAAAATTTCATTTGCATTTCCATTTTTGTTTTGCGTAAAAAGTCCTCTTTCATACGGGGAAAACATCTTGGTGGTTTGATCGATCCCACAAATCAATAAGTTCCTTTTATTGATCTAAAGCCTTCTATTAAAACATTAGAGGTCAACTAGAAGGAATTATGCATTTTTGTATATAAATTAATATTTTCCTTTTTTATTATATTTAGATTATTGATATTTAACACACTTTGACATTTTGCAACATTTACAATTATGATTTTATAACATCTAATTATAGAGTTAGTTCTAACATTTAGTTACGAATTTTAATTAATATTAGAACTAATAACATAAACTATAACATAGCTTAATATTAGATAATAGTAATATATAAATTATGATTAGAACATTAGTTTAATATTATCTTAGTTTAATAACAATAATAATAATTAATATGACGTTAGAACTAAATTCTTAAATCCATTTAGGTGGTGCATTTAGAATAGGTAGATAGTTAGATTAATTTCTAATATAGAATTAACAGAAAAATATTTAGCATGTAAAATAGTTGGCATGATTGTACCTAATTTTTTACTTAAGGTTGAATACTAAGTTCCTAAGGTGTTCTTTTCTAAGGTGACGTTATATTTAGCCATTATCACTGAGCTAAACAAAACATGTTCAAGTTTCTTACTTTTCTAGGGAAAATGACATTGACATTCTTGATGTTGAGGTATATGTCGTATAAATCCTTTATAGTATAATTTAGTTTATATTCTATTTTTCAACATATTTCATGTCTTATACTCTGCATTTTATCTTCTTTCTTTTCAAAAGAGAAACTCAGTATTGATGGTAAGAAGTAGGAACTGAAGAAAGAGGACAACAATGACACTAGAGAGACAAATGCATAAAGAGAGAGATAGAGAGAAGAGAACCATCTAATGATACCCTTAAAGACAATATCCTGCATGAGACACACATACATACTATTTTTCAAGTATTTAGAGTTGGTGAACTCACCTACAATGCCTTGGAAACACAATGATACTATTTTGAAGTTATGAAACAATATTTCCTGTGTAAATTGTAGTCCAACCAATATTAAGTTTGAAATTCATATTTTAATACTTGGTACTTCATATAATATAGATTATGTCATTGAAATTATTTATATTCTTCCTTTATATTATTTAGAATTGTAATTAACATATGTAACTTTGAGTTTTCATACTAAATGAACATGCACATTTTATGGCATTTTTTTATTTAGTCCCAAAATTATACTAATTAATTTCTGTTGCTTAGTAATGAACACAAAATATATCAAAAAATACTAAATTAGTCATTTATAATGATTATTAATAAAAGAAAAGGAAATGAATACAAATTATTCAATCAATCATTTATATAATGAATATAAAACTACTAAAAAAAGATAAATCATTACTATAGAAGATAAATTTGTGATTAAAAATGATGACTAAATTTTTCATATATATGACTATTACTAGCTAATTTGTAGTATTTTATAACATGACTAAAATCTAGTCATATTTCTTTGGTAATTAATTGATTTCAAACAATGACTAAGATTTGTATTTATAGGACTATTAGTAGCTAATTTATAGTATCTTATGACGATACCAACATTTTGGTCATATTTCTTTGGCCATTTATTGGTTTTCTCATGTGATCACATTGTGGTATACTCTGTTCCATATTTGGTCATTAATTGTGGCAATTAATGACTAAATTAATGATTAAATATATGACTAAAGATACTACTAGATACTAAAATTGAGACAATCAATTAATGATTAAGCTAAATAGGACTAAAAGTTGGTCACATTATAAGATGCTATAAATTGGCCATTATTTGTCACCGACTGAAAAATGGTCATTTATATGCAAATGTTAGTTGATTTTTAGTAACTAATTATTCATTATGTACTATTTTATAGAGATAATATGATCCCTCTTAATTTCATAATCTTTAAGACATTTTTCCTTCTTTAGTTGCCTCCCTCCATAAACGGGATACATATCTCCCACAATAATTCTCATATTTTGTTGAATGTTGTCAACCAACACTCCCACAACATTTGATTCTATGACCACTAAAAAATGGACTTGATTGAAATGGACTTAGGAAAATTAGAAATATTTGTAGAATCAAGTGACCAACACCTTTTATTGACAAGTCCAATATTGGTTGGAAACTTCTGTTAAACACATTGTGTGCTCTACTAAACCTTGACCAAGTATCGCTTTTTGACATTTCGACAAGCACTTTACTAAAAAACTTACCACTCTCTAAATTATTATTTCCATTATTCTGAGTGATCCACATTATCACCCTTAATATGAATCCTTAATACAAGATAATTCGTAAGAGCTTGACCTTACCATTACAGCAACTCAAAACTCTAATCTCCTCGCATTCATCAGCATACTCATTAGCATCATCCTCCACAATCATTAGTAGGTGTTGAAATTGGGAAAACATTGGATAGATGGAATAACTCTCTAAAGTCCTCACTTGTACTAAGGTGACCTAAGCTGGAATGTGTAGATCTATTTTCATGTAGAGCTCCCATTCTTTTGTTCCCACCACATCCTTCCTCCTAATGTCGGTGGTGGGCATTCAAATTAGACACAAATTAAGGCTCATCTAAACTTTTTGAGGCACATGAAAGCTATATTAAACTTCTCCTTCTACACTTAATAATGTTTTTTTAGCTTTAATATGTTCTTAGAAAGGTTTAGAGATAATTGCAAATTATGTGCCTAATATTATTTATTTTTTTAGAATATTGTGAGAATATTAGGCAGATTATGAAGATTTGGAGGAAATAATCTAGTGACTTGCTACCTAATGCAAGAGGACCAATATTAGATAATACATGAACAAAATATCATGAAATTATTGACAAATTTTGGAGCTCAAGTGATTGAGAAAATATAAGAATGTGTTTCGTGTCATTTAATGCAAATTCCTAATGATGGCAACTAGATCCACTATTTGAGGGATTTTGGAGGGGAAAGATTCCTCCTTTCAAGGAGAATTATTCCCCATGAATTTGTATAAGTAAAAATTAAAATTTTCCTCTAGGGAAATGTATTTCTTAGTATTCTTATGAATAAAACTTGTTATTTAGTAGCTCCACTTTCATCGATAGCAAGGATGTACTTGAATTGATTCAAGTAATGAAGTCTGGTACCATTGTTAGCTTGTAAAGCTTGGTTTCTTTTATAGGACTCTGTGTTTCCTTAGACTTGGCCATCCCAAGAGCCTTAGAGCCCTCTTGTACAATTTCTTTATTTCCTTTGAATATTTTTTTCACTTGCATCTCTTATTTTTGCAATTATTGTTCATGCTTCTTTCGTTATAGGTTACATTGGTTAAATGATTGAAATGAGTTTTTCTGCAATTTATGTATAGAGTAAAAATCATGATTAATCCTTATAACAACCTTGAAAAGTCATGTTCATCATTGAGCTACTTGGATTGGTTTACTAGTTCACAAATCTAGAATTTCTAGAAGTCCCTTGTAGCAAAATAGTAGTAATTTTAGGCTACTTTTTAGAACATGTTAATGAACTTCATTTGAGTTCATTCCACTTGTATTGGGTCATAACAACATTCAAGTTACTGAGTAGGGTCCCCCTAGGTATAAGTTTTTATTCAATTTATGTAAAGCCTTTGTATTTTGAGGAGGGGAGCAAGATTACCGTAGGGTTATAAGAGTCAAAGGGGCTTTAGGGAAGTTCAAAGACTTCTTTTCTAAAGGAATGGGATTATCAAGAGTATTTTGAGCTCCACCCATGGTTTGTAGACCATGGTAGTGTAAGGGTAAAAGAATATATAAAGGGATGTCTTGGAAAGTCTAAGGCAGTCAGCTAAGTTGAATGTAATGTTCTGAATCTGTTTTATCTTTCTGTATTGCGGTAAAGGGGAAGGCTCCTATAGCTGTGTGCGTGAAGACATTGGTAAGTTTTCAGCTATGTGTGTAGGCCCCTGCAACTATGGATTTAGGGTCAGGAATATTATATCTGTGGAATTTTTGAGCTAATAAAGAAGAATTTGAGACATATTTGTGTATTTTCTTATGTTTGCGTAGCTTCTGTATGTTTGCATTATTAAATATAGCTTTTGTATATTTTTTCTATAATTGCATTGAAAAGGTTTATATATTGCTTATATGATGAATGTTGCATGATAGATTAGTTAGGTGTAGGTCAAAATTTTGTTAAAAAGGAAAATTCTCTATGACTGTAACAATTAGGTTAATAGAGTAGTGAAGGTCAGATTAAGCCCTAAACGAAAGAAACTTCATAGCCACACTACATAGTCCCTATGGATGCAGAAACATGGTTCTAGCATCCCCCATTGTCACCTCAGGTGAGACCATGGTTTACGCAAGAAAGTAATTACTAAAACGGCCGGTAGTATAGGGTTTTGTTGGTTAGCACAAGTAACTCTGAAATAGGGTCTAATCCCCTCAAGCCAAAAAATAGAGATTGAGCAAGAGTTTATAAGTTGAGGGCTAGAATCCATCACAACTTCTTTATATCTAGCACATTGTACTGCACCAAGATCCCTAAGAACTAATCCTATTTTCGAAGGGGGATCAAGGTGGTGAAGACCCTATTGTGGACACAGAGGACATTGATTCCAAATTTATAATAAGTAAGTGGTAGAAGAAGAGTGATGGTGATGCATGGAAGAAGAAAAGGTGAGATAAATCCACTAGCATAGAACCATTGGTCCTCACTGAGGGGGCCTTTGACGAAATTGGCAACACCGTCTAAGCTATGATGGAGGAGATGTGGGGGAATATTGAAGATCAATACAAGGCAGTATTGGCAAAGGTCTAGAAAGGCCTTAAATAATTGCAAGTTTAGACGAGTGTGATCCAAGCGAGTGTGGTTCACATGAGCGTGAGTCAAGCGAGAGTGGTACCTTCCACAATAAAGCATACCACAGAATTATGAGAAATGCATTTCCTTTAAGGATCACTACACTTTGAGACTATAGAAGAAAGGGAGAGCACATAAAAATTAAGGAATTTGAGCCTCAGTCTTGTGGTGCTCCCCCTTCAAATATTTTACGAGCTACATCAGGGCATCAAAAATGAGCTCAAGGTACGTGAGAAACAAGCTTTGTTGGTCATCAACGAAGTCAAAACCAACAACCAATAGACATTCAAAGAGAAGACTAAAGTGATGCAAGATTTTGAGGAGGTAGCTATGGGTAGTGAGAAGCTCGAAGAGGCCATAACCAGAGTATGCAGTGGGATTCCAGAGCTCCAGATCCTAGCCGAGGAAAATTTAGCCCAAAACAAAATTAGAAACCTATAGCATTAGTTAAATCGTTAAAGGTAGAGATGGCTAAGGTTAGATTTGAACTACAGATCTAGATTCTAGAACTTCATATAAAGTTGCAGTCTATAATGCAACCAAAATTTCAAGAGGAGCATGGAGTTGCTAGAAAATATGATATGGAACAGATAGTGACTGTATTCAAGAACTATAGTAAATTTTTTGAGGATACAATGGAAATCTGGGCCTCGCTGCAAGATGACCCACGTGTAAAATATCAAAGTAGAAATTAGAGACAAGAAACTCCAGTTTGATGAGCTTAAAGCAATGGCGTCGACCTTATCACATGTGCAATAGTTCGACCATGTTCAAGAAGGAACACTTCTGAAGTGATAGATTGATGACTTATGGAGGAAGGCACATATCATCTCTGCGAAGATGTATCATTCATCAGATGAGGTCTTCCATCTCTCACACATAGTATAGGGTAAATTCAAGAGCATGAGAAAACATAGAGGACAATTGGCCTCACAGTACAATGGTCGACAATAGAGAAGCCCATGGAAAACATTCGATAGGCCACAGAGCCTTGCACAAAAACACTTCATCCATTAAAGTATTCATACAAAGGCATGAGAGCAAAGATCAAGGGTGTAGGATTTGTGTCACTCAAGGATGAGTCACATCTTTATGTTGGGGTCTTATTGGGTAGGTGTCGCCTACGTCTAAGTTTTCATCTGAATTATGTAATGTCTCTGCATTTTGAGGAGTGGAGCTCGATTACGGCAGGGTTATAAGAGTTAAAGGGGATTTAGGGTAGGTCAATGCCCCTTCTTTTGAAAAGGGATGGGATTATCTAAAGAATTTTGAGCTCCACCAATGGTTTGCGGACCATGGTAGTGTAAGGGTAAAACAATATATAAAGGGATTAGCAAGTCTAAGGGAGTGATCTAAGTTGAATGTAATGTTGTGAATCTACTTTATCTTTCTATATTCAAGAAAAGAGGAAGGCTCTTGTAGTTATCTACGTAAAGACCTTGCTAATTCTGTAGTTGTGTGTGCAGGGTCAGGAAGATTATATCTGTGAAAGTTTTGAGCTAATGAAGAAGAATTTGAAACAAAAATGTGTATTTTGTTATGTTTATGTAGCTTCTTTATTTTTTCCTCATTAAAGATAGCTTTCATATATTTCTTGTGTAATTACATTGCAAAGGTTCAAATCTTGTTTACATGATGAATAATGCATGATAGATCAGTTAGGCGCAAGTCAAAACTATGTTAAAAAGGAAAAATCTCTACGAATGTAAAAATTAAATTAATAGAGTAGCGAAGGTCAGATTAGGCCCTAAACTAAAGAAACCTCACACACACACTACATAGTCCCTCTGGATGCAAAAACTTGGTTCTAAAATCCCCTAATATCTCCTTGGGTGAGACTACGGTCTACGCAAGCAAGTCGTTGTTGGAAGGGCCAATGGTATAGGGTATTGTTGGTTAGCACACCTAACTCTAAAATTTAGGTTCAACCCATCATGCCAATATAAGTTAGTAACTAAATCTACCCCATAGGATTTTCACTTGATTAGGTTAGCAATTTGATATGTTAACTAACTCACGAGTTCTTGAATTTCCACATTTTAGACTAGTAATTTTCTATTGTTTTTTAGCACATGTTAATAGGGGTATTTTGGAGTGATTACCCTTGGAATGGAGTGCTAAGATATCCTACTTAATAAAACAATTTTTTCCATCCCATTTTAATTTTATTTAATTGGGCGTTTGGTGATCCGAAAATGGGGATCTTAGGCTTCTTATCTAGCTTACAAGAATCTCTCCCACTTCCAAAGCTTAACTTTTTTCCCAAGTCTATTTGATTAAGTAATGCGGAAATAAGAAATGCTTGAGAATATAGTATTATGCTTGTATTTATTGTTGGTTGCTTGTTTGCATTAAAATATACTGTGTATGCTGATATTTAGATGTGCTTGAACATGTGTAGCAGTTAAACAAACACATGAGGCAGAAGTTTAATTAGGAGTTCACCCAAAACACTTGGGCTACATCTCCGTACGAGTTCTTTTCAATTTGACTTGGCTCTCTAAGATTATGGTATTAGTATTTTTTACAAGTATTTGACTCAACTACTATTGTTCTACACATAAAAAGTGGGTTCAGACACCTTTTTATCCCTTGGCTCTTGAAGCTCTAGCTTTTGGCTCTTGGCTCTTGGATCTAACTCTTGACTGTTTGGCTCAGGTCCTTATCTCTTTGGCTCTCCTGCTCTAGCTCCTTTCTACCTTCTGCAACCTTCATGCTCTCTAGCTTTTCACTTGAACTTCAAGTGACCCCCAAAACCTCCCTTAGCTGCTCCTTTTTTCTTTTGCACTACACCTTTTTCCTTGGCTTGCTGTCTTGGCTTGGCTTTTAGCAACAGAAAGTCTTCAAAAACAACTTGGACACCAACATTAACATAGTAGCCAACATAATTTAGCCACCGTTCTACAACCCATCAACCCATGTTTTCTATCGTTCTATGGCCTTTAAGCCAAATCGCGCTCCTTGTTTATCTTCCCTCTTAGGCTCTCTATCTTCAAGTCGTTGTCCCTTCATTTTCCTCCTCTGAGCATTAGAAATCATTTCTAAATGCTTCCTAGGATGGATGCCACCTATTTGGTAATGGGAAGGGAAATCGACGCTTAAAATTCCTTTGAAATAGTCATTTTCTGCTACACAGGAAAACACTGCAAACACACGGGAAAAATCTGCAAAACACACAATTCTAGGCTTCGAAATTTCATAATCCTGCATTATATCCCTATCAAGTTCACTTGGGGATCTCTTATCGCAATCAAAATTTGCCTACCCCTTTGTTTTTTCGTTTAATAAATGAAATAGGTGAAATACATTAAAAATCGCATTTAGCGGATGTCAAAAAATATATATTTTCTTTCCGAAATCCTATCGGGCCTGGCCATATCGCATTGCTAGTTGCAATGGCCCTTTGGCTTCCCCTTTGGTATCGCCGATATCAGTGATCATAGTTGGACTATCGCACATATATATATATATATATATTATATATATATATATATATTATATATATATTATATATATATATTATATTATATATTTATATATATATTATATATATATAACATGGCTGCTCCATTGTGTTCACCAATGGCGATCCGCCAATTTCTGTCATCGCTCAATCGCATGGCCTCTGTCCATTGCACCATGCCTCCAATTAGACCCACCAATCACCGTCGATGCGATATGTCAACCAGGTCTGGATTGTTGATCAGCCAGATCTGACAACCCCTGTGCATTCATTGTTGAAGCCTCTGATTGCCTTGTTTTTCACTGTTTTCTCATGCTTTTAGCTTTCCGATAGTGTAATGTGATAAGTCTAAAACTTTTCCTTTGTGCTAGTTTTGCCATTTTGGGATAGGTTGAAGAATTAAAGGGTTTTTAGACCCATTAAGAAATGTATTTTGCATCTTTTTACTTTGAAAAAGGGTAGCTTCATTTTATGATAGCTTTCCCATCTGAAATCCATTTTCACCCATTTAAGTTGTGTTGGATTCATAATGGAGGGATCACTGCAATGAATCTATGTTTGTGAGCAACCTGTGATTTTTATTTTTCTCTCATTTATAAATGCTTAGTGCCATTTCGTACTTTTCACCTCTTGCATGAAGTATTTTTGACTTAGAGGTTTATCAAGGATCCATTTTTGGATCACACCTTCCCACTAGAATAAATTTTGGTCTCCAAAGTCCTGATATACTGATATGAACAGTAAATGAGAGTGACTCACCCTCTTCTTTCAGCCTCCCTTACACTTGCCTTTGCATAGTTCCTCTAAACCAAATTTTCTGACCACTTCCTTTCTCTGGATGGGTTGGTATTCCTTAGAAGTACTGTCTTCCTCCTTGCCTTCTTATAGAACTTCTACTGAAATGGTCAGAGAAGGTAGTTTGAACTTCTTTGCCTTGATCATTGATCTAAGTTGGGTCAACAAATGTGAAGTACATCTATTCCACAAAACTTTCATTTGTACCTGTTTGACAAGCGACCAACAACAACTGTTAACAACAACAGGTATATAGACAACAACTTGATGGCCTAACTCCTGCTTCATCAAAAGAAATATATTTCACATCTTGTGAGCACCTCCATGTCTTATATCTGCATATAAATGATGGACTAGATACAAGACCACAAAACATGCCTTTAAACAAATGACCCTTCAAGTTAGGCATGTAGGAAAAGACCATTAGGACTCTTTTTCCAAAAGATGAAACTTTCATCATTATCTCCATTTGGAGACCAAGTTAACTTCTTTCAAGTCAACATAACATCACATGCAATGCATGCATTTCATCAGTCAACTTTTACTTAAGAACACTATACTTTCGAAGCTAAAATGAAATATAATATAGATGCATCAATAGAAATGTAATCTTAATCGGATAAGAACTATAATAGTTCCTTACAAATCCCTTTCAAAGGTACTACCTTTGCTTGCACATCAGCGTGTTCAAGGATTTTATCCCCTAAGGCTCTTGGGTGGAACCTTAGCAGACTGAAAGTTGTCTAAATCAAGAAACATGCACACACACAACCATTATGCTAGAAAAAGCTATTTCTAAAGTAAGAAGACGTACCTCAGGTCCTACGTTTGGGTAGTTCCTCAAGGGTCCAAACCCTTCTTCACGTCCCTTCCACTCCTTTGCCCTGTAAAAAAAACAATTCCAAAGAATGCAGCAGTATATGGACAAATATTTATGTGAAAATCATCTTTATGTTATACTAGAAAGGAGTTAGTTATAAACTTTTAGACATCTATTCATACATGAAATTCAAACATGAACATCATTAACATAAAGAAAGAAGCATATCGGGAACAAGACGTGTTTCTTTATTAGACAAATAGAATAGTACAGAAAAAGAGAAATATCACCTGAACAACTTCTGCAGGCTCAAAGCTCAGCCTCCTTCTGGATCCGTCCCGCCTCAAGCCTCTAGTAGATCTCCTTCCAATAC
>APFE031552151.1:15154-78951 GCA_000404065.3 Pinus taeda | reverse complement strand
CTCCAAAGGAAGGATGAATCCAGAGGCTACCTGGCCCGATTACAAGCTCTGCCTAGAGAAATAGAATGTAAACACTTCCTGAATAGTAGATCTGATGATCAACAGCTCTGATACCATGTAGAAATTTTGAATAATTTAACACATATTCAATGGAGGTTATCCTGATCATGTACTATTGCGGAAAACATACACAATACATAAGCTCCTCTACGTTGCAATATAGCATCATCAATAACAATAAAACATCAAGAGCATGCACACATTAACACAGTATGTAACCCGGGGAAAGCTTATAGCTGAAAACCCCACACTATCTGTATATTAATGATTGAGAACATGTAACATTACAATAGTCAATACTTCTCACAAGTATCAGCACTATCTCCACCTGTTACACACAATACAGCTCAGATCTTATCTCCAAATCTATTCCACTGCTTGCCTGCCTCCACTGCTCAATACCTGCTCAATAATGGATGAGAATGGTTGAACCAAACTCGTATTTACCTCAAAATAATCACTCACACTGGGAATCACGTGAGAAAAGGCTAAAATCACTTGGTATTGGCCAATTCTCATTGGCATAACTCAATCCCATTGATTGTACAAATCCTCATGCACAACTATAGTCGCAACTGGTAGCAATCTAATCGTCTAACACCTGTCCCTGCTGAACTGAACATGCACTGACATGCAACTAAGTTAACTAATGTATTCTTTAGTTGCATTATGAGTTAATAATTAGTTTAACAACTCATTATTAGTCTATTTGCAGTTAGACTAATTACAACTAGTTTAACCAAGTCAAACTGAACACAACTCCATCAACTCCACCAAACTCAACTGATTGAGTTCTAACTGAAGTCATGCATGCAAAAACTCAACTGACCCACAAAGAAAACATATTTCCTTTTGAAAGCTGCATGTGCCACATCTGTAGCTCAAACTGAAGTGTTCCAAGAGAATAAGATAAACTTTATAGTCTAAATATTATTATAAGCTAATAATATTTGACTGCTCTATAATTAGACTTGACAGTGTCACCGTTGTTGTCTAAAAATAGAAGTCCATCTATTTTTGCCAACTTGACCAATCATCCATAAACAACATCCTGTAACTCATAGACATGATCCATATGTCTAAAAATAGACATAGTCTAAAAATAGACTTTGCGCCATAATTTGCCTGCGGGCCCACTTAGTGAAGGCGACTCTTTTCACTAAGCTCCATCATCTTGTTGCAATCTCAACACTTGCTCAATAGCAAATGAACTTCTGTAAGAAATTGAAGCTCATCAATGACATCTACAAAAGCAATGACTCATTAATTGATCAAATGTTTGAATTAAGAACATACTATGAAGATATCAACAACAAGATTTCTGACTTCATTACTTGGCAAGACAACACAAAGGGAATGAAAGCAAATCTTCCTAGAATACAAGATTCATACAAGGATCTTCTCTTCAGATATTGGTATATTAGATTAAATAAGGTTGAAGAAGCAATCTACAGAGCAAGAGACCTTGCAGGCCAGGTTACTAAAACTGTTAGAGAAAGTCTTGCAGATGCTAATCTTATTACTGAATGCCCAGGAGAATGCTTGCCAGATACTCAAACACTCATAGAGTATTGGCATAACAAATCTAATGAAAATGAAGATATCATCTAGAAGTTATCCAAGTTAAATCTTGAATATCACGAACAGTGCTTGGTAAACCCCTATGGTCAATGGTTAGTACTTCACATCCTTGTTAATGCAACTGAATAAATGCTCCCACCTCTTTCATATGCCTTGTTTGTGGGACAAATGTGGATTAGGCCAGCTCATCCCCCAGAATTGAAGCTGATGGAGGCTACTTACAGGTTACGAGAGCGAATGGGAGAGCAGTAAACTTCCCATCTTTAATTTCTTGTTAAAACTGAAGCTATTTTTGTCTTTTTGTTTTCTATTTTAAGGAGTGTTTATTTTAACCTCCTCAGCGAAATATGCATTTTCTATTCTGACAGTATAACTTTTATTTATAAATACCCTCTCATGTTTATAGAGAAGGGATTTAGAATTTTTGTAAGAAGAATCGAGGAACTTGCACTTATGTACTTATTTGATAATTTTAATAGAAAGGATGGGCCAAAGACTGTCTTCTTCTATGAGCATAGCATTAATATATATGGTACTATTATCTTTCTATTAATGTTATGTTTTATGTTTGAAAATCAGTCAAATTTTCTTATTGTTTTGTTATATGCGATATCATAATTCAATTAAGCATTGTTTCACTATTGAAAAGTGTATTAATTGTTATCTTTAGTTGTATGTATGAAACGGTATAGTTTTTATGCGCTTAACAATTAATTTGATTAACTATTTAATCAATTTAATTATCTTTACTTTGTTTTAACTCTTTTAAATGTTTGATGATCTATATTGTCTTTCATTTATAAAGAAATCTTTATAAAATCTCGTATGCAAAGTTAGTTATGTCCCGAGAATTAGATAGATAGATATAGATTTATTTATTTGCATTTGTATTTATTCTATCAAAATTATTTCACCCCATCTATATCACACCTCAAATCCCATCATATATTTTAACGGGAAATCGGTTCCTATATCCCCAGTTGGAACCACTATCCCAAACGTAAAAGGAACGATATTCAAGTTCCCGGCCGGATGGTCTCCCCGATGTTGAGGCAAAGACATTTCGAGCCTTCAACAAGATGGGAGGTTGCTATTTAATATGGAGGGAGACGAATGTGGTTGCTCGAAGACTCAAATTTGAACCACCCATGACCAACTAGTACATGTTCAAGGACATTATTAATTCACAGTTCCATCCCATTGGATATGAAGAATAAAGGATATGTTGTTCCTATCTTAGGCATCTAAGTGGATATAGTATGAATGATTACATAATCGAATTTCACAGGAGATCAATTGAATTAGGTAAGTTTTCTCAAGAACCCATGTGTGTTTATTAAATATTTGGGAAGCTTATATAGCCATATTCAAAGGAAAGTGATGCTCCTCAAGCCAATAATCACCAATGAGGCTTATGTTGAGGTTCAATATAATGAGGGGGGATAAGGAGAATATGTAATATGGTTCACAGAAGAATATAGAACAATAAGGGGAGTCTAAGCCAAGATGGAAGAAGAAGAAGAAAGGGAAGAATATTGTAGGCATTGCCAACAATGTCGAGCTTCTAAACCCTGTTATAAACAATATGATTTTGATGGGAAATTACAGAGAAAATGATAAAATTTGCATCCAAAACTTCACCCAAAGCTTCATAAGCAGTAGAAAAAGAAGGCTTTGTTAATAGTTGAAGTTGGAAACCATGAAAGTACCATGATGTTAACTTAAGAATAGCTTATACATCCACTCACAAAGAGTTAATCATGAATATTTTTTGTCTTGAATAAGGAAGGGAGATGCCCAAAATATTTCATGTAAAAATTCAACCTATGAAAATGAAGGTTGTTTTCATATTTTATCCTAATTAACTATTGAATTTAATACTAGCCCAACTGGTAGAAAAGCTTGGACTGGAAGTGCAATGCCATCATTGACCTTATCCTTCGGGATGGGTAAGTCAAGATAAAAAATTGAGATTCACCAAGTAATGCGAGTTCAAATGTTTTATTGATTAGAGTTATTTCAATGAGGTAGTTATAGATGTAATACCACTTGATGAATGCAACATAATACTTGGGAGCCCAAACATATGCATGTGATATGTTGTCTTCACAAAATCGAAAACTAGTATTTCTTAGTAAAGGAAAGGTGGCCTTTCATTATTAGTATTCAAAAAGGAAAATCAAATATATTCTTAATAAGTGCATACCGGGAAAGAAGGTTGATAAGTATAAACAATAAATTTGTATTGTTTTCTTGAGAGAGAACCAACGAAACAATGCTACTCCTAGATCTCCATTGCCTAGCATTAAATTGTATCATTAGTCGTTATTGCAATAATATTAATTAAAGTGATCATTGAAATAGTTAATAGTAGGGAATCTTAAGGCCAAGCACTTCACCTTATCGGCCACTAATCACCATTGTGCCCAAGAAGGCATCAACTAGAGAATGTGCATTGAGCATTGTGTGTTGAAAATAACACATCAAGAACCATTATCCATTATAGGAATTAATGACTTGTTAGATCAATGACAATAAACAAAGTACTTCACCAAATTGGATAAAGTTCAGATACCACCAAGAATAGATGAAAAAAATAAGGCACCTCGAAGACTTCTTTCAAAACCAACAAGTCACTATGAGTGATTATTTATGCCTTTTGGATTACGTAATGCACTGACCACTTTTATGCATATGATGGATAAATTATTTTTTCCATATATTGATTCTTTTGTAACTTTTATTTTAATCTAAATGACATATTTATATTTAGTGTTGTATGGGAAGAACAATAAGAATTATTAATTATTATTTTATATTATTAAGTGTGTTTTTTTCCAATAAAACTCTAATGGATTTACCCACATTTTGTGGATTGTACCTAATGTAAACCCATTGACACTAATTATAGTGCTTAACCCAAAAGGGACATTGAGTGAGACATGAAATTGAGGCAGTTAGCCCTAAAGATTGACCCTGAGATCTCCTACATGAAGCTCTGATCACTTCATCACTTGCGCTCACTCACTAGGATTATTAAATATTATTAGTTAATTATTCATTATATTGATCATTAATTACTATTAGGTTGTTATTAATGAAATTTATTATAAATATTATTTTCATTTACACATTTGTTTTAAATTAATCATTGTATATCTATGATATGCACTAATTTTCAATGAATTTCACTTGATAAGCCAAAATAAGCATAGATAGACACAATAATGAGATTTCAATGCAAACTTGAAAATAACTTGATAGGTCTCCAAGTTATTGTATTTTAAGGTCCATTTTGGAGATGTTGTGACTTCCTTTGTATCCCAAAAGACCTAATTTGACTATAACTGATGGAAAGATATTAGGTTTTGTGCAACTAGCTATTAATGAGATGATTTGATTGATTGAATGTGTGATGTGCTTTAGTTTACTTGTCGTTTTAATCATTTCATATATGTACAAATATGTACTAAACCATTGCTCAACCAAGTCAAATTTTAAGAGGAGTCTTCACCAAAATCCGCATGAGATAAAAAGTGGATTATGTCCCCTCGTCATTACTTGAGGCATGCCAAGTCTTTAATGACCTAAGACACCAAATATATAAACATCTAAGTTCAAGATTGAGGAAAATAAATCTAGAAGGAGACTTGCTCTCTAAAACATAGACCCTTGATTAGGATCTTGAAGACAAGATCCCTTTAATCAAGGACTAATTGAAGGGTTGAATGATGCAATATTTTAATGTAAATAGGAGCTATGGATTAGTCCTAGCTTAGTTCTACTATTTTTAAAATTGAGAACTCTATTAGGAAAGAGTGAATTCGAACTTGTGGAGGATGAATTGTTGTTATGGATTGATATTTTAATGTAGAATGTTTATTTTCAGAGCTCTTCTCTTTGTAGTTTGTATAGGTTCCTTGTAGAAGCTTTACACAAGGCCCATTCAAGACTAAATAAGGAACCTTTGTATGTTGCTATATATCCTTTATTTCAACTATATTTAGTTCAACTTGTCACTATTTTTTGTTATGCATCATTTCTTGCAAATAGCCTTCATTTTCTATAGTAGTTTTCAACATATTATTTCAAGTAAGCTTAGATGTTTTATGTAATTGATGAGGAGGTATTGTTAACTCTATTTTACAATAGTTTTAATTTAACTTTGTAGTCAGTGGACTCAAGTAGAAATAGATTTATCTTATGGTACTTTGATTAGCTTTACAGTAGGTCAATTAAAGTAGAGATTGTTCTATTTTGCAGTAGTTTCCTTTCAGTCTTTCTGAATAACAATTTAATTAGATTCAATTGGTTTGTGAACTTTATTCCAACTTTACAACATGCAAGTTGAGTAGGGTTGGTCTCTTATCACTATATATTTTAACTTTGTTTTGCATCTCTTTCCATTTAGTCATTTTATAGCATGTCATTTCCAACTTTCATTTGATTCCTTCACTTTACATCTCAACCTTCTCATTGATTAAGTAGCCCTTGCATTCAAAGAGTTAATCTGTCTCATTTCTAGGTAGATAGATTTCCTTATGTAATTTACACACATATTGCACAATATCTCATCAAGTAATATGCTACTAGGTCAATAAGCTAAGGTCAAAGTTGAGGAGTTCAACATCATTTTCACAATTGTTTGGCCCATCACTTTTTGGTGACAATATCGAGGGGTTGCTAAAAATACATACATTTCATCTTTTTATCAAGAATATAAAAGAATAAATGCATTAGATTGCATGCATCAACCTATAGATAGATATGGTATATTTTTATCAAGAACTCACCCTATTGAAACAAGTACAAATAAAATTGAATAATAGCAAGTAGATTGTGAAATGGACATCCAAAAAATATTTGAAGAATGTAGGGACTTAACCCAAGCAAAGGCGGAGTTCTTGTAAATTTCTTAGAATAGAAAGGAGGATCCCTATCTCACCATACTTGATTTGATTAAGAATATTAGTTTGTTGTGCTAAGATCCTCCTCAGATTAGAAACAAAATGTTATTCATGTGCTTAAGGATTCATGAGTTTTGCAAGTGAAAAATGTGTTTTTATGTTAATTTGATGAGAAATTTTAACATAAATAAGAGACTAAACAACGGCTTAAAAATGTACAAAACATCACCAAAAATAAATCACAATAGGAACATGATGAAGGAGTTCACCCCTCCTGGGCTACATCTCCTTGGTCTAGCTTCCAATGGCTTGGGTCTCTCTATTATGATCAAATATGTAAAAAGATGTGTTTAAAATGATCAAATGCTTCTGAAACCTACTCCAATGAGTCCAACATGTCCAAAAATGGCTACCTAACCTCTTTTTGCACCCAATTTGGTCGAAAACTAGAGAATTTATGACCTCTCCTAGTTTTCCCACTATTCGTTGTACATTTTCCCCAAAATCCGGCATCATCCTACAATTTCACCCACCAAGTGCTCTAACATAGCGACAGTATTGCCGAAAACCAGGTGAAATTGTTAGATCATTAAAAAGACCTTTAATGCCTAACTTCCAAAAATTTTGGCCATGTGGGGGTGCCACGTGTCTGGGGGCTAAGGCCAACGGCCCGTCCCCACCATTCGGGCCCCCCACTCCACATTTGTCGTAGCATTCACATGAGCAGTTAACATATATATAGTTTGGGGTCGTGGTTAGCCCCTAACCATGGTCAGTGGACCAGGGTTGGGGGTTAACCACGGTCCACATTCCCCAAATGTATGCAGTTTAACTTTAAATATAATGTGCCATACAATGTCATTAAGAACCATGGTGTAGGCGATGTGGTAAGGCCTTGTATTGTGCGTTGGGAGGTGCCGGTTTTGAATCATGTGGCCTCTGCTCAGTCGTTGAACCAACTTTTAGTGGCCTCCCAAGCTACCACGTGACGACCTCTGACTGGGCCATGTGTTAGCCTGTGGTTGGCCACTATTCCAACCAATAAAAACACACAAATTCTAACCAATACGAAGGTGCCACTTGGCATGATCTGATTTGTAGAGGAAACCTTAACTCATTCAACTGCCACATAACCTTCCCAGTTAGTGCCACATCATCAGTACAAACTACTGGTTGGCCTGTCCATTTTTTTTGAAAATTTACATGTTTGAGAAAATGAACAAAATGCATTTCTGGGAGCATACAGTGTCTATTTCGCACAATGAGTTGCACCAGATTCAGGATGACGAGAACTACACAGTCGTTCAAGTTCCACACCAATCTAACGACTTTGCTTTTTTAGCATAATTTTGAGCACCTGATCATTCCTCCCCACTGGAAGCTTTTTGAACCATAAAAGGTCACTTTCAGTTGTCTAGCAGGTGAGGGTACAATTCCCTCACCTTTCCAATATCTATCCATTTGGATTTTGAAGGATTTGTTCCCTTCAGTCCCACTCGAAGGTAGTCGACACTTCCTCTTTTCGATGTCCTTGTTCTTCTGTCAAGTATAGTCTCTTGCTAAAGCTCATCAAGGAATTCTAGAGAAAAGTCTTCAATAGATGGAATTTGAATATTCTCTCCTTGATCTTCAATCAAAGGAGGCTCATACGACCTTAAATTCTTAACATTAATAACAACATAAATTTGCATATATGAAGGCAAATCCAACTTGAAGGCATTATTACCATTTTTTTCCAAAATATTGAATGGAACATATCTAATTGGTTTTAGCTTTTTACCTTCTCCTTGGATCCTATCTTTGCTAATGTGAAACCAAACTTCATCATCGACTTGGAACTTGTGATGTACACGATGCTTGTCGTGCCTTGCTTTGTACTTGCCTTGGCTCTTTTCAAGTTGTTCTTGAACTCTTTGGTGTACCAATTGGATTTGTTCAGTGAACTTTCTTGCTTTGTTTATGTCATTATGACCATCAATAGCAACATCTTTGCCAAAAATGAAATCCAAAGGATATTTAGGCAAGTATCCCAAACATGCCTCAAATGGCGATGTTTGAGTTGAAGAGTGATTGGCCCAGTTGTAAGCATGTTGAATATAGTGCAAATGTTCATCCCACAACTTAGAGGCTTGCTGTAATACCCACAAAGAAGATGTATCACTGTTTTTTTCACCACCTCTGTTTGACCATATGTTTGTGGATGAAAAGTTGTACTCTTTTTCAATTTGGTGTCTGTGAATCCCCACAATCTTGACGAAAAATTCCCAACAAAGCGATAATCTAGATCATTAACAATGGATGTGGGCAATCCAAAATGCACCCATACATTCTGAAAGAATAACGGAGCAGTCTCTTCAACTGTAACTTGATTTTTACATGGCATCAAAATACACATTTTGTTGAACCTATCCACAACTACATACAAATAATCGTGACCTCTTTTTGAAAATGGAAGACCTCCTACAAAATCCATAGAAACACTCTCCCGCGGTCATGAAGGAACCGGAAGTGGTGTGTACAATCCTAACTTCCTATTGCTAGGCTTACTGACTGCACATAATGAACATCCTTTAATCAAACGTGAAACACTTTCAAGCATACAAGGCCAATAACAATACCTTTGTAGATGTGTCACTGTCTTACTTACACTAAAATGACCAGCAATAAGAGAGGTATGTGCCTCTCTTATGATGTTAACTCTTTCCCCCTGTGGAATACAAAGCCTACCAAGATGGTACAACAAGTTATCATGCAAATGATAATCCAATTCCTCTACTTGGTTACCTTGACTCAAACTTGCATAAACATCTTGAAAGTCATTGTCTAATGCATATTGCTCAATATAACTTTCATGAAAAACAAAATTATGGTTGAGTAAAGTAGCTGCACTAACAATAGGCCTAGAAATCCTATCAAGAAATTTATTGTAGATACCTTTCTTATACTTGATTACGAAATGGAATTGTTGAAGAAAACCCATCGATCGAAAGTGCCTTTATTGTTGCAACTTCGATTGATATTGCAAGTATTGCAATGGTGGATGATCATTGTGAATGATTGTTTCCTTACCCATCAAGTAGTGTTTCCACTTTTTCACACTTTTCACCAATGCATACAATTCCTTGTCATATGTAGGATAGTTAATCATTGCACCATTAAAAGTTTTCAAATTAAAATAGATAGGCTTACCATGTTGCATGAGGACTACACCCATGGCGTAGTCACTAGCATCAGTCTAAATCTCAAATGACTGTCTCAAGTCTGGAAGTGCATGTACTGGAGTTGAGCTGATATTTTCCTTCAATGCATCAAAGGCCTTTTGTTGTTTGCCTCCCCATTGAAAAACCTTTTTCACACTTGTCAATGCATGCAAAGGAGCTGCTATAGAAGAAAAGTTAGTAATGAATTTCCTCTAATATTGGGATGCTCCCAAAAAACTTCTTACCTCAGTAACTGTATTAGGCCTTGGCCAATTCAAAATAACATCAACCTTGGAGGGATCTATTTTCAACTCACCCCCTCCAACAATATGACCCAAGTAAACTAAAGAAGTTTTTCCATACTCACGCTTTGACATCTTAAGATACAACTATTCTTTATTCAAGAATCGAGTACTTTTCTTACATGTTCATCACGAGATTTACTAAAAATTAAGATGTCATCTAAGTATATTATACAAAACCCATCACGAAATGGCCTCAACACATCATTCATCACACACATGAATGTAGCAGGAGCATTACATAATCCAAAAGGCATAACTAGCCATTTAAACAAACCATGTTTTGTTTTTAAAGATGTCTTCTAAATGTCTCCTTCAACTATTCTAATTTGATGGTAGCCACTCCTTAAGTCCAACTTAGTAAAATACTTTGCATCTTTCAATTAATCAAGTAAATCATCTATTCTAGGCAGTGGGTAACGGTTCTTTACTGTAATTTTATTCAATGCATGGAAGTCCACACACATGTGCCATGTTCCATCCTTCTTTGGCACCAAGGCAATAGGTGAACCACATGGGGAGGAAGATGACCTGATGATCCCTTTATCCAACAACTCTTGAATTTTCTTCTTAATTTCTGCACTTTCCATCACTGACATCCTATACATGCCAATGTTAGGAAGAGGGCAATCTTGCTGCAACTGTATCTCATGTTGGATTTATCTCTTGGGAGGTAATCCCTTTGGTTCCTAAAACATCTCATCATATTGGTTAACTACATCAACCAATTCAAATTTCAATTTTGAATCACAACCTTTAAAAGCTTCATTATCAACATCATTCTTGGGTTTGATCATTAGAAGCACAAAATTCTTGCTTGAATTCACTAGTCTTTTCATCTGCCCCGCATTAACAAGTGAAAGAATTAGTTTCTTGCTGTGAGCTCTCACAATATATTCTACTCCATCTTTGAACACATGGTATTTGTTTTCATGTCTATGGAAGATAGCTTTTCTATCATAGAGGTACGAGTTGCCCATAACTATGCCACATATGTCTAATGGCACAACATCAAGCTCCACTTCATCTATGAAATTTGCAGTAATGGCAAATTTCAGTTTACACTTTCTAGTAACTTGTAATTATGCATTATCACACACCCATCCAAGTGGATATGGTTTATGATGTGGAATGGTTTCCAAGTTTAAACTCTTGACAATGTTTTCATGGATAAGATTGGCTTGAGAGCCACTATCGAAAAGTGTATCAATGTTGTTATGTTTTGAGATCACCCTTATGTGAAAAAGTTATCGCAAATCCTATTGAGTGGTTGCAGTTGTCTTTTGTTTTCCCTTGTTGTTGAATTTTTTTAGTTTCATTTTGAGATGAAGCTTCCAATAATGAGCTTCATCGTGGCCCTCTTTGGAACAATGTTTGCATGTTAATTTCTCTCCTTCCTTATTGATAGATGTCTTTTTATTTCCTTCCCTTTGAAACCCTTTTCTTTTCCTTTACTCTTAAATGACTTTTTACTACCTTCTTCTGGTGTGTTTGCCCCTCTTGCCTCAAGATGAGTGGTTTGCACACACACATCATTTAGATTATTGGGATTAAACATTAAGATAGTATGCCTAAGGTAACTATAAACCCCCTATGTACTTCAACAACATGTCTTGTGATTGCAAATATACACCTAGCAATTTTTATTTTATTTATTTATTTTAAATTTTAATTTATTATTATTATTATTATTTTATTTATTTATTTTTAATTTTAATTTTAATTTATTATTATTATTATTTATTTATTATTTAAATAATATTATTATTATTATTATTATTATTATATATATATTTTATTTTTCTTTTCTCTGAATTCTTGGGTGTAATCTTGCACATTTTGACCTTTAAGTTGTCTAAAGTTCTGTCAATCCATGATGGCTTTCTACATATAAGCTAGAGGGTAGAATTGTCTTTTGTCTTTTAATTGCAGCAATGAAATCATACCAAGAAATTGAGATCTTACCGTGTTTTTTATCTCCTCTTGTGTCTTTGATTCCCACCATACTAGTGTTTCACTCTCCATTCTTAAGGAAGCCAATTGAATCTTTATTCCATCCTCTTGAAGGTTTTGACTTCTGAAATAAACCTCCAACTGACGAATCCAATTATCAAGCTTCTCTGCATTCACTTCACCATTACACATGGGCAACTCAAATTTAACATCAAGTTTTAATAAGGGTGATTTACTAGTTCCTTTTGAGGTATGTTGATGAGTATGAGTAAGGGTTGTGTTAGTAGAAGAGGGTGAAGATGCTTGTGAAGAAGAAGATGAAGAATATGGTGGAGAGGGTGGAGGTTTATCTCCATTTCGATTACCTCCCTTTCCATTACCTCCTCCCAAAGAACCTTCTCCTTTGGGAGGTTTGGAGCTTTCACCTTGCATCCCGTTATTCCTCTCTTCATAGAGGACCTTCACCATCTTTTTCATATCAAAGAAAGCCTTCCCGACGACATTCTCATCTTATGTCATGTTTGTAGGTTCTCCTTCATGAGACATGCTCTCTGGAGCCTCAACTACAACTTGAGGATGAATTGATGTTGGAGATTGTGGCAACCTTGCCCTCCATCCCCTTGACCCAACTTCAGGGCTTCTAACCATCTTCCCTTCTCCTCTTTTGAGTTTTAACCTTGTAAGCATGACATAAACTTGCAAACAATTAAATCCTTCTTGCTCAAAGAAAACCTAGTGCTCTGATACCAAAATGACTTTATTAAGAATATTAGTTTGTTGTGCTAAGATCCTCCTCAAATTAGAAACAAAATGTTATTCATGTGCTTAAGGATTCATGAGTTTTGCAAGTGAAAAATGAGTTTTTATGTTAATTTGATGAGAAATTTTAACATAAATAAGAGACTGAACAACAACATAAAAATGTACAAAACATCACCAAAAACACATCACAATAGGAACATGATGAAGCAGTTCACCCCTCCTAGGCTACGTCCCCTTGGTCCAACTTCCAATGGCTTGGGCCTCCCTATTATGCTCAAATGTGTAAAAACATGTGTTTACAGTGCTCAAATGCTTCTGAAACCTACTCCAATGAGTCCAACATGTCCAAAAATGGCTACCTAGCCTCTTTCTGAACCCAATTTGGTCGAAAACTAGAGAAGTTATGACCTCTCCTAGTTTTCCCACTATTAGCTCTACATTTTCCCCAAAATTCGGCATCATCATACAATTTTCCCGCCAAGCGCTCTAACGGAGTGACAATTTCGTCAAAAACCGGGCGAAATTGTCAAATCATTAAAAAGACCTCTAACACTTAACTTCCGAAAATTTTGGCCACATGGGGGGGGGGCACGTGCCTGGGGGTTAAGGCCAATGGCTCGCCCTCGTCGGTCGGGCCCCCCACTCCACCTCTGTCATAGTGTTCAGATGGGTGGTTAACATATATATAGTTTGGGGTCGTGGTTAGCCCCTAAATATGGTCCATGGACTGGGGTTGAGGGTTAACCACAATCCCCATTCCCCAAATGTATGTGGTTTAACTTTAAATATAAACACCATACACTATAGTTAAGAACCATGGTGTAGGCGGTGTGGTAAGGCCTTGTGTTGTGCATTGGGAGATGTTGGTTTGGAATCCTGTGGCCTCTACTCAGTCATTGAACCAACTTTTAGTGGCCTCTCGGGCTGCCACATAGCAGCCTCTGGTTGGGCCACATGTCAGCCTGTGGTTGGCCACTGTTCCAACCAATAAAAATGCACAAATTCTAACCAATACCAAGGTGCCACTTGGCACGATCCAATTCACTGAGAAAACCTTTACTTAATCAACTACCACATAACCTTCCCAGTCAATGCCACATCATCAGTACAGACTGCTGACTGGGTTGTCCTTTTTTTTGTTGAAAATTTACATGTTTGAGAAAATGAATAGAACGCGTTTCTGGGAGCATACAATGTCTGTTTCATGCGAAACGAGTTGCATTGGATTTAGGATGACGAGCACTATGCGATCATTCATGTTCCACACCATTCTGACGACTTTGTTTTTTGAGCATAATTCTGAGCACCTGATCAATACCATGGCTAAGGATGGAGTCCAACAATATGAAATCTTTAAGTTCCTTGCCAGGACAACCAATGGATAAATTAAGATGAAGAAGATCAATCCTTTTTCTCTTTGTAATTTCCATGGTCTTACTTCAAAATACCATAACACTTTCCTTTTTGAGTTTGAAGTTATTTGCAAGACTTATGATTATGCATCTAATTATTAAAAGCTCCAACTCTTTCCCTTTACATTGAAGGATTCAACCTTGAAATGGTTCATGAATTTAGATGGAAACAACATCAAAAGCTAGGGAAAAATGAAGAAAACCTTAATTGACAAGTACTATGACTACTACAAGGCTAGTGATGCAAGAGATAAAATCTTTAGGATGATCCAAGGAGAAAATGATTTTTGGGAAGACTAAGAGGAGATGTTCCAACTGAATTATATAATAGGTCATAATTGCATATTGGATGGTAGCTCACTTAAACTTATCTTACTCGGAAGGGTAAGAGAGGAACTTATTGTGACCTTGAATCTTCTGTAAATAGAGACATTCTCTTATTAAAGTCTGAAGATGTAAAACATGTATTAAAAAAATATTCCATATCTTTAAGGAAGAAGGGTGAGAATGACAAATATATGGACACAAAATCATCTAATTCTATAACTCATACTAAGAATGAATTAGGAGGTTTGTATAAACATATAAAAACTAATACCTTACACTCATTAGCCATGCAAAGGGATACATTGTAGATAAGGATGAAGCAAGATGAATAAAAAAATATCTATATATTTTTTGTCTTAAATTCATAAAGAAACACCCGTCAAATGAATGTCCACTCAACAGTATAGAAGTGTAACAACCCACCCAAGGCTCTCACATAAGCCACATTGTAAATATGTTTAAATATTAGGCATTGCTTGAAATCAAAATAAAAAGGGGATTGAGTCAAAGGGACACAAATTCCAGAGATCAGGGAGGATAATTGTTGCTTGGGATGTTGTGGTTTCGTGTGTAAAGAAGAAACATGAATCCAGGACAACCATTGAAGGTTGGCTGGTACATGAAGTTAAAGAACTGGTTATCGAAATTAATGGGTTGAGGAAAAGCACTCAGACCCATGCTTTCTTGAAAAAACACTACAAGCAAGGAGGACAAAAAATTATGCAAGGCTGCAAAACAACAAGGACGCAATAATAAATAATGTGACAGAAATGCAGGCCAAGTAGGAGGCATTGAAGAGAGCATTTGAACAATAGGAGAATACATTATTCATAGAAAGCATTTTTCAAACAACGGAGGAAATCAAACTCTCGTAGCAAGGGAGTAGAGCCCTTTGTTTTGGAGGCAGACCGAGAAGGGACTAGAATCGAGCCTCGAGCATAAGCTTTCAAAAAACAACGCTGAAGATAAAATAAGCGAAGGGAATTGGTTCTTAGTCCCTGGAGGCTGTGGGTTGAGTGCTAGTCTCTAGAGCCCTGCAATAGCTTGGGGTCCTTGGAGGTTGTGGGTTGAGTGCTAGTCTCTAAAGCCCTGCAATAGCTTGGGGTCCCTGGAGGTTGTTGGTTGAGACAAAGGTTTCTAGAGCCCTGTAACAACTTGGGTCCCTGGAGGTTGTGGGTTGGGATGAAATATTTGGAGCCTTGTAATATCTTAGGTCCTATGGAGGTTGTGGGTTGAGATAGCTACTCTGGAGCCCTGTAACAGCTCGAGAAGAGACCATCCTAAAGCAAAGACATAGGAAGAATTGACTAAATACTTGTGGATATAGCCCTATTGGTACAGTGGATTTTGGACTCCCTATAAGGGGGTGAATCATTGAGTGTACACTTGGGGGTGAGGTGGAGCACCTCTGGACTCCCTCTGCTAGCAAAAAAAGAAGCAATCAACTAGTGGGATTAAGGAAGGAGGTCCTTTGGAGTCCCTATTTCAATTGGCAGTTGGTGTGTAGTCCTAGAAGAAAGCATCCCCCCTTTGACTCCAAAATTTGGCTCAGTGGTGGTAACTGCAAGTAAAAGGGGTTGTAGCTGCCTAAGGTTGGGTGGAGAGTCCTTGTCCCAAGCTCAATTTCCCTGCAAGTTCAAAGATAAGTATATGTGTATGCTTATTTAGTCTTTTAACGGATCATGTTGCATTGTTGTTGGGAATGGTTCTGGATTCAAGATTGTAGTTGTGCTATTAATGCTTGTATATGTGGCACACCTTATGGGGATATTCCGTTGATTTATGTATATTGAATGTATGTGTTTGTTGTGCTTGAATATGGAAGTAAATGTGTGTAACACCCTCCTCCCATTTCTACCCAAACAATTGGCCAGTTGGGGTAAACATACGACAAGAGGCCACTATGATATGATTCGACCTCCTAAGTCATATTAATGAAGTGGAACTCATGGAAACACACCATACAGACATCCAACATCATCAAAAAACACTAAGAGGATAAGTCAGCGACTCAAACATCTTGTCCCTGGGTCCCATTGTTGTTTTAGGTCTCTTAGGCCTAATTCTCTCTCATGTTATGGGCAAGGGAGCGACCAAAACCTAAATTCACTCTCACAGGCCTACCTGCCAGTGACTATGGACCAAAATTGTCAGTGTTATGCCAACAACTCTGGGATTTGAGCCACTTTTTCAATCCCAGAGCCCAGGTCACTGCCCAAAACTAAACCATCTCTTCAGATCAATAAATTATCAGGGAAATGAAAGTACTAAAGCAAATACTTGTTTGAGACCTTGACCGGATCCCTACTAACCATGACAGGCATTTTGTCAAACATATCATCGGCATGTAATCTACATGATTAAATAATATAATTAAGTGTAGGGATCTCATACTTATCCGAGAAGCACTATGAACCATTATTCCCTCACACCATTTGTTTCATTATCATCTATTAGGCCATAGACCCATTATCCATTCACATACAAGTAAAAACATGTTGAGAGCCATACATAGCTGTTGTCATTAAATTTACATATAACCAACATAATAGGAACAAAAATACAATAAACATATCAGCCATCAAATCCATGAATACATCAGTACCTTTACACATGAAAATCAAGGGAATCGATTTCTCATTGTTGATTGCAATGAACCAACTAGAGATGGGACTACCACGTTCCACTGGACTGTAGAATGGCTGAACCAAATATCTCTTCATCCATTCACCCTCGTGCCATATTCCAAGCATGAATGTGGGATCTCATAGAACACATCAATCAAAACTCAACCAGGGCTTCTAGAGGCCATCCACCTCAACCCATCAAACAATGATGCCACCTCAAGGTCGGACAACACAAAAACATCATCAGATTAGTCTCCATCAAAGCCTTCCAGGGATTCTAGATCATTTGTTCTAACCAAGGCTTCCAGAGAATTTTTCCAACCAAGGCTTATAGGACTAGTAACTTAACCCGCCAAGGTCTTCCAAAGTGTTTGTACAACCAAGGCTTCCAAGACTAGTAACTCAACCCAAGTTGTTACAGGGCTTCCAAAATGTTTGTCCAACTAGGGCTTCCATGAACTAATACTCAACCCAAGCTAAGGAATCATGAGAACCAACCAAAAAACAATCATGAAAGTAAACCCACAATCACTATGGTTATCCAGGAAATGGAAAGGCTAGGCAATCCACTATCAATCTAGGCAATTCTCCATGGCAATGACATATCACAACCAAGAAACCACATGCATATGCCATGCATGTTCAAACTAGTGAAAAAATCATACATGCAACTTGGTACCTGCAAGCAAATCTGATGTAGTTGCTGATGTCGATGCCTTCTTGCGCTTTCGTACTCTTCCTTTGCCTTCTTGTTCCAAGAATCCAAGTATGCCACACCCTCCAATAGTGCTACAAGAAAACTATAAGTATCCAAGAGTATGAGAGAGAGAATAATGAGAGAGAGAGAGCTCCAACGCTGAACTGACAAAAGGTTACCAACTGATCCTCATAAACGTTTTATGAATGAGGCCTCTATCTTCTTCATTTTCCATTATTTTCCTTCATTCTACTCCTCACATGCAACCTGTGACCTTTCACCTCCTTTTTCTCCTAATTCCCATTATTTTCATAAATAAATGTGCCAGAATACATTTTTGCCTCTTTAATTCCTTATCTATTGCCTTTGCCAATTTCCTTAGCCATAAAAAACCAAATGAACACCCCCTAGGATGTCCTGCCCAACATTCAGCTTGGAATAAGTGTCCCATCACTGCGACCTTATATATATTTACATGAGTTTTTAACCAGGGCTGTTATAGAACCCTCCCCCTTGGGCAAACACAATCCTCAGTGTTCAATGACACCTATAACCAACAAGACCACTGAAAATAAAACATACTGCCCATGGAGCTTTATAACATAGCTCGTTGCAGTATTTACAATGACCATTTGTTAAAGATGACAAACATATCATTTACTGGAGCTTTATAACACAATTCATTACAGAATTTACAATAACCACATATACACATACACATTTGCTTCAACCAACAAATAACCATACTGTTTGTGGAGCTTTATAAATCCAGCTCAATACAATATTTATAATAATGTACACATATATTCATATGTACATTTTCTCAACCAACAAATAAAAGTATACAATGTCTATATTTGCAACAAGGGAATCCAAAGGCTCACACCTCCACCCTAAAAGTAATACTAGGATTCACCTCCTTCCCAGGAAGTCCAGAATCCACTCCAAAGTCAAATTTGCATCCAATGTCCAACACCACAATCCTGCGCCACTTGTTTTCTCAGTGAACAGTTACCAAATCATTATTCCAGGGTGCACTCCCATTGTGCATCTTATTCCATTTGGAAAAGCTAATGACCCAAACAAATCCATCCCTGGCCTTCCCTTCTCTGTTATATAATCCCTCAGGCAATCCAGTCAACCCCTTTCGTGCAGTCACTCACCTTCCAAGTTCCGTTGGCACCCCCATCCCGGGCAGTCCATCCTTGGCAAGGCTTCCTCACATCGGAAGATACAAAAAACCAAGGCATGTACCTGCCTCAAAACCATCATACCGGTCATAGCATGCTCATGACAATCGATGGACACAATTGGGTACCATTGTCCCATAATGGCCCTATTCCTAAAGTGCTTTACCAACATACTACTGCATATTCAAGTTCTTTTCACTATTGTTGTTGATTCTTGCAGTTGATTGTAACCACCCAACGAGGCATTTCCGTGCTTCCTGTACCAAGCACATAACTTCCAGTAGATTCAAAATAAATTGAAATAACTTCATATCATACCTCATTGGTAGCTCATCAAAAAGGTACACTTGCAATCCTGTTTGCTTCCTGCCGCAACAAGTTAAACTAGCATATTGACTAAATCATCATGTATAAACATATCACATCAAGTTAGCTCAAAACATAACCACGAAAATCATAAATCACATGTAACCATCATAAACCATAGATTGCATGTAATCATCATAAACTAGAATCATAAACTACATATAATCATCATATACCATTGTCATAAATCACATGCATAATAAAGATGAAATAAAATATCGATACCTATCCTTCATCAATCTTTACTTCTACCTTTGTTCTTATTTCGTACACACACCGGATCAGTTTCCACACCCGACAAACACCTAGTGCCTTCTCTGTTAGAAAACTAGAAAAAAAAAAAGAAATGAATTGAATTAACCAGCAACTCACAGTTGAGAAATTTGCACCTGGAGATTGCACAAATTGGAGCATACACTCTCATATTCAATTAATCAAAGATGAGACAATAAAGACATTTCAAAAGAATAAGGAGGTGAGAACAAACTCCTACAACCTAGGAACTAATCCTAACTTAAGGAGTTACATTACAACCATGTAACCATTTCTCCATTAATACATATAATATTAATTATTTCCAACTCCCCCCCTTAATGGAAAAAGGATTATCTTGAAGTCCTAACATCCCCCTAAAAAAATTCAAACTTCACATTCCCAAGAGGCTTTGTAAAAATATCAGCCACATTGTCACATGTTTTACAATACTCAATAATTATTTATTTTGACAAAACTTTTTCCATTACAAAGTGAAACTAAGTATCTATGTGTTTCATATTCTTATGAAACACTGGATTGTTCGCCGTCTTAATGGAGAACTGGTTGTCACATTTTATGACGGTCGCTTCTTTATGTCTTCTCCTACATCATGGAGAAGCCTCCTCAACTAGATAGCTTCACATGTTGCTACGCATACTACTTGATACTCAGCTTCAGCTGAAGATAAAGACACAATGCTCCGATTTTTACTGCTCCATGCTATGACCCCAGATCCAATACTAAATGCATAAACCGTGATAGTTCGTCGATAATCCAAGTTACCTGTTGAATCAGAGTCTGAAAAACGTGCTAAAGTAACATCAGATGTATCATTGTATAGAATACCATAATCAAAAATACCATGAAGATACCTCAATACACTTTTTGCCGCTACCCAATGACTTTCAAGAGGTTTAGATATAAACTGGCTCAGCACACTAACAGAGTATGCTAAGTCTAGTCTAGTTGTAGTCAGATATATCAAACTACCAACTAGTTGCTTGTACAAAGTAGAATCCACCTCCTTAGAGCCATCGTCTTTGCACAATTTCAGGTTTTGTTGTAAAGGTAATGATGTTGTTTTACATTGTTCCATTCTAAACTTTTTGAGCAATCATCTAACATACTTCCCTTGAGTAAGGAAAGTATACCCAGAGTCTCTCCACACTTCCTGACCTAGACAGTAATGTAAACTTCCAAGGTCTTTCACGTCAAAAACCCGTAACATCTACAATTTGATTTCTTTGATTAATGCATCTGCATTACCTATTATAATCATGTCATCCACATACAAGGAAATCAAAATTATTTTCCCCTGTTCATCATACATGATATATAGATTTGAGTCATTCTTACTCCTATGAAAACCATGTTGTAAGAAAAATGAATCAATCTTCTCGTACTAGGACTTGGGTGCTTGTTTTAAACCATAAAGAGCCTTTTTCAATCTACAAACTAAATTCTCCTGCCCTTATTTAACAAATCCTTTAGGCTGCATTAAATAATCCTCTTCTTTTAAATCACCATTTAAAAATGAAGACTTAACATCTAACTGGTGTAGCTTCCACTGATGTTTTATAGCTACAACAATTAACATTCTGATAGTATTCAGTTTGGCTACAAGAGCAAAGGTTTCTTCATAGTCAATTCCCTCTTTCTGTGAATAACCATTTGCTACCAGTCTAGCTTTAGAATTTTCTATACTCCCATCTACATTAAATTTAGGTCTATAAAGCCACTTGCAACCTATGGGTATTTTTCCTTCAGGCAATTCCACTAGTTCCCAAGTATTATTTCTAATAATAGATTCAAATTCTTCATTCACTGCGGCCCTCCACTCATGAGATTGACTGGCTTCTTTATAATTTGTGGGTTCTATAACATCTAAAATGTTTGACATTAAAGCATAGTCTTTCAATCTGGCTGGTAGTTGAGTCTGCCTACGTAATCTTCTCGGTAATGGCTCACTTCAAATCTGTCTACTTCAGAACTTAGCGAGCTCGACTTACTGATTGCATCACCTGCCTCTTCCTCTTTTTGTTGTTTTTGTTGCTGCTGCTTCTACATGTCCTCACTGCTTTCTTCCATCTACAATGGAATGTGCCACTCTTCAAGGTTGTTCTCCTTATTTCCTTCCTCAGTCTGCTCATGAAATAACACATCTCGACTTGCAAAAACTTTGTGAGTCAAAGGATTAAACAATTTATAAGCTTTAAACTCAGTGCAGTATCCTACAAATATGAATTTCGAGGCCTTAAGATCTAACTTTTTCCTACCATCCTTGGGAATATGGGAAAGGATTTTGACCCAAAAACCCTTAAAATGATTCACTGCAGGATTATATCCATAAAATGCTTCAAAAGGAGTTTTAAAATTGAGACTTTTAGTTGGACTCCTACTTTTCAAGTATACTGCAGCATTGATGGCTTCAGCCCAAAAACCATTAGATAGACCCTTACCTTGAAGCATGCTTCGTGCGCACGCCACAAGGGTGTTGTTCTTTCGTTCAACAACTCCATTCTGCTGCAGAGTGTGAGGTACTATGTACTGTTGAATAATCCCACGATTCCTGCAAAATTTCATGAACTCTCCCAACTTGTATTCTCCCCCTTGATCAGAGTGGAGAATCTTAATGAATTTCCCTGTCAAGTTTTCCACCATATTCTTAAATTCTTTAAAGCATTGAAATGTATGACTCTTGTTTCTAATAAAATATACCCAAGAGAATCTAGTGCAATCATAAGTAAAGAGTAGAAAATAATATGCACCACCTAGAGACCTAATCTGCATAGGTCCACATATATCTGTATGCACAAGCTCCAGAATAACTCTTTTCTTCCTATCAGCATTCAAAGGAAACTCTTCTCTATGCATTTTCCATAATGCATATCCATCACAATATAAATGAACATTTTGAAAAGCAGGTAATTCATCAACCATACATTTTCTTTGTTGCAGCATGAGATCTTGTAGGTTCATATGACCGAATATTTGATGCCAAAGATTCTTGGTTGTCAGTCTGGTTGAAACTAGAGCTTGGTGTGCCATGCTCTTAACGTTCAACCTATACAAGCCTCCCACACGCACTCCTGATGCAACTGGTTCCTTTTTGCTGTCCTTTATGACATAATATGATCTGAAGAATTCAACTTGCATGTCTCGATCTGCCATCATTGAAACAAAGATCAAGTTATTCTTGATCCCGGGTACATACATCACATGTTTAATATATCTGATATTACCATCAGGTAACATCATCAGAATATCACTGTACCCCTTGATTTGATAACCTCTGTCATCACCTAGATATATGTTAGCTCCACAAGCAATTTCTTGAAAATTTTCGAACTAGTGTCTATTACCTGTCATATGTGAAGACGCCCATGAATCTACGAACCATATTTTGGACTTATCCTCCTTAATAACTGAAAGAGCATAATCAACCACACATAATCAAATATCATGAGTGTGACCTTCATCGGAAAAGTGCCTTGGGTGTTTTCTCTGTTTATTTCTAGCCTCATCTGTTTATCTCTTAAAACAAAACTTAGCGAAGTGACTAGTTTTCCCACGATAAAAACATTTAATGTTAGATTTATTTGGAGACATACCTCTAAATGTTCTCTTCTGAAAAATTCCACCACCTTTCTATCCTTGTGGTTGTTTCCCTTTGTATGGCTTCTTCTTCTCCATCAGAGCAAGTTCAGAACTCTGTGGTCTCAAATTCTACCGCCGCTCCTCTTCCTATATCAGGATTCTTGTTAGCTCTTCAAATGCAAGGGTTTCCTTCCTTGCAGACAAGCCTGTGATGAACATCTAGTATTCATCTGTCATCCCGTTCAATGTAATTGTGACAAGATCAGAATCAGACACCTTCTCCCTGATGTCCCCCAATCTGTCCTTCTAGTCCTTGACCTGTGCAATGAATCCAACAATAGATTCATTCTCCTCCATCCTCATGGAAAACAACTTTCCTTTGAGTGACAAGATGCAATTGGTGTTCTGTGTCTGGTAGAGGTTCTTGAGTGTAGTCCATATCTCACTAGACAATTTACAGTCTCTAATATATGGGATAATATTGTCTTTAATAGACATCTTTAATAAGACTTCTGTCTTATTCTCCCTTTTATCCCAATCCTACATAAGTGTTGTCATCCCGCCTACTGCCATGGTTAGCTTCTGCTCATCGCCACTAACGATTGACCAAGCACTCGATCCTTCAAGAAATGTTTGTAGCTTGAATTTCTAATTAGTATAATTGGTCCCATTGAGTTTATTAGACTCGTTGAGATAAGCTTCTGTAAAGTTGTTCATTTTCGACTGATCAAAATTCCAATCCCTCGATCTATAGTCAATTCTCAACAACTGAACAATTACAAGCTACAAAAAAAATAATCTCAAAACATACTAGAACCTTTGAATCAATCACAAATATGCCACCAAACTACCCGAGCTACCTCCGATCTGGTCGATCTTCCACGAATCTAGCATGATCATTGTGTTTGCAACTCAGATCCGACACCAAACTGCCCGATCTAAAGCACAGAACCATAAAAAACATGCCATCACTCTTTTAGACTGAAAAACAATGATGACTTAAAATCCCTTTAAGGAGAGGTCAATCATCGCGGGTTTGGCCCTGAGATCCACAATGATCATTGCTTCTGTCAGGCCAAACAACACGAGGACCGCTTTGTGCTCAGCTGGAGATATGTTGAGACTTGTGAGAAAATAAATTTCTCCTGTGAGTAAGGTACGTCACTCCTGACCACCTAAACTCCAAAAATGTGAGCACTCAGGCTCCTATGTTGCCACTGGGGCACTGTACCCACGACGGTTTTGTAGCCACTAGGGCTCTAATGTAGCCAATAAGGCTCTACAGGTAAATTAGGCTCACCAAATCTAAGCTCTGATACCATGTTAGAAAACTGGAAAGAAAAGAAATGAATTGAATTAACCAACAACTCACAGGTGAGCAAATTGCACCTGGAGATTGCACAAACTGGAGCATACACTCTCTTATTCAATTAATTAAAGATGAGACAATATTAAGATATCATAAGAATAGGGAGGTGAGAACAAACTCCTATAACCTAGGAACTAATCCTAACTTAAGGAGTTACATTACAACCATGCAACCATTTCTCCATTAATACAATATAATATTAATTATTTTCAACTTTCTCCTCGACCAAGTGCACATATACATAGTGTGCATCACACACATATGACCACACACGACATACAAATCCATGCAAGACATGCACCTACACCTGACATACAACACATACACCTACACGAAGTGTATATAATACAATGCATACACCTACATCCAGTGCATAATATAATACATACACCTGCACCTGGCATACAACATAGAACAATACATCTATACTCGATGTACAACACCACACAATACATGCACCTACACAATGTACATACCTAGTACCACATGCCCTCAACACAACATGTATGACATGCACACAATACCACATGTGCACCAATACCATACTGTTAGGTCCCTATAATACTAGTGATGCCCCCATTAATATTGTAGTTGTATCCCTTATTAATATTGTTGTGCCCCTATTGTCCCCATATTGTTATTACGGTGCCCCATAGAATCCCTCTATTGTTATTTTTGTGCCTTTATATTATTATTGTTAGGCCGACTTGGTTATATTGTGACCCCTTAGACTCTTATATATAGAAAGGAGGTTTTGTCATTTGAATCATCCAAGAAATGTTCTTTTGTGTAATGTAAAGGAGGTTGCCCCCTCGAAGAGGCTGAATTCTAAGGCGTTCAACTATCTTTTCTATCTTTTTGTGAGCTGGTTTCATAACATTTGGTATCAAAGCTTTGGATTCTAGGGTTTCGCTGCTCCAAATAGGGTTTCTGCGACGTTTTAGAAGCGAAAAAAAAGCCCATTTGAGACGAAATCGCATTAAACCTCGGGTCTGAATTTCAGAGCTTTCACGCTATATTTGCGGAGATATGATCTGAGGAAGTTGGTCTTTTTGCAGACTCCTGAATTAAATTCCAAACAGGTGACCTGGGGAAAATCGTCATAACTTTCTCTCTGAGCATCAGATTGAAATTTCATAAGAAGGTACAGAAAGAGGATGGACTGTAGTTTCTTGTATATATTTTTCAGAGCCAAAGGTCAAAACAATGAGACATGGCACTTCATACAAGTTCGCTCTTTTGGAAAGGTCCATAATTAGGTCATCTTGGGAGATTGTGCATAACTCTGCCTTGGAGAATCTAAATTTGATCAGACAGGTGGCATTGGAAAGCGGACACAGAGGACTACTTTAGGTCACAATTTCAGAACTGGATGATCTAAAATTACAGAGATACATCAGATTCAATATCAAGCTCCTACAAAGTGAAAAAAGGTGTGTAGTTTTTTTCTAAATTTTTTCATAAGCTTGGTCTAAAAAATTAGTTTGAAGGAATTCAAAGGCAAACACCTAGTAATAAACCTGAAAGCTCTAGCATGACTCATGAAGAAGAGGAAGAAATGCAACATGATATATCAAAATTACGAGACCAAGTGCAACAAGTGTCACTTGCACAAAAAGTAACAGAATCTAAAATAGATGGTTTAAAGAAAGATGTAGAAGCTAAGATGGATGGTTTAAAGAAAGGCATAGAAGCTAAGATGGATTGTTTAAAGAGAGGTGTAGAAGCTAAGATGGATGGCATGGAAGCTAAGATGAATGGCATGGATGCTAAAATGGATGCAATGGATGATAAGATGGAAGAATTGAAGATAAATTTGAATAAGTTGCTACAAGAAATGGTCACTAATGGTGAAAGGGTAGTAAAGGAAACTCATGATGAGAACAAAAGAAATGTTAATCATGATTCATAGACTCTAATGTTGGATCGAAGACCCACCATATTCCAAAAATCGATATGAGGAAGTTTGATGGCAAGGATCCCGCAACATGGATATTACAGATGGAGCAATTTTTCGATCTCAATAATGTGCAAATCACACAAAAGGTACGTATGGAAACTTTATATTTGGAACCAAATCAGTTTGTATGGTATTAATGGCTTTGCTCTGTAAACAATTTTATAACTTGGGAAATTTTTACCGAAGAATTGATGCACATTATGAATACAAAAAGAACATCACTTTTTTTTTAGCCAATGATAATCTCAAACAAAAGGGTTCAATAATGGAGCACATTGAGGAGTTCCAAAAAATTGAACATAAGGGTAAAAAATATTCCAGAGGAGCATAGGATTGATGTGTTCATAGGGTCTTTAAAGGATAATATCCAACATGATGTTCGCCTTTGGGAACCTGATTCATTAGAGAAGCATTCAGGTTAGCAAGAAAAATGGAAATCAAAATTATGGCAACTAGGAAGCATACCACTCACAACTATAAAGACGGAAGTGTTGTCCCTAGTCTTCCACAACCTATAAGGTTGACACCACAACAATTGGAAGAAAAAAGAGAAAAAGGGCTTTGTTACAGTTATGATAGCAAATACACTAAAGGTCATAACTGTGCCGAGAATAAATTATTCTACATAGATTGTGAAGAGGATATCTTTTCTTGAGATGGTTTCATAACAAAAGGCTTTCTGGGCTTTTCTAGGTTTATTGAGCAGAGACTGATTCCAGAGTTTCAACATTTTCTGAGGAGGGAAACAACCCCAAATCCTCACTTGATTCCAGCAGTAGCATCAACACAACAATTCTCCAGCAGCTTGGATACAGTTCAAAGAGGGGCCATTTCCTTACTATTATGAGTGTATTTATTCACTTGCCTTGGGCAAGTCGAGGTGCTATCTTTCTGATCACCTCCTGTACTCATTCCATTACTGAGTATAATAAAATGGCTTAGCATTTCTCTCTGCATTTCTGTAGTATCTATTATATTCCATGTTTACTTTATGGTATGTTGCATCACTGTTATTTTTATCTCTTGAGCTTTCCGGATATTGTATCACATGTGTGTTATCTGGTTAGAGTTTTATTGGGTTTGAGGGATATCCCTAAAAAGGGATATTACAGTGGTATCAGAGCATAGATCTGGCTCAACCTGTGGAGCTAGTAGTCTATGACACCGAGGGAGAAGCCCTACATCTATTACAGAGGTAGGAAATACAGAGATATTGAACATAGGTTGGAGAACACCTACGGAGAGGGAGACTGTGTTCGGGTGGTGGACACAAAACAGGAGGATCCTATGGTGGACGCAAAACAGGGGGAGCCTATGGTGGAGGTAGAGCAGGAGGATCCGATGGTAGATGAGGACATGAAGATATTTGCGGACATGCTCCTCAAATCAGTGCAGGATTTGTTGAGGCAGATTGAGGTGATGGGGCAGAGGTTCACGGCGGTAGAGGCTAGACAACGTGAGAACCCATGGGTTTTCCAACTTAGTGAGGGATCAGGTACATCCCACCATTTTCCAGAGCAGGGTGTCACTCAACGTGATACTACCCAGCAGATGGCCTCACATGCCCCTACACGTTCTACCATGCCCACTTTCTTAGGAGTAGACACAAGGGCCGGAGCCCAGCAAGAGGCAGAGCCCGGTCATATGGGTGATTATTTTGTAGAGTACTAGGCCTATGGGCAGGAGTTCAGGGATGCTCTCTCATTCAGAGAATTTTTTCAGCTTCAGCGGGATAGTAGACCCTGCAAACATCATAGAGGACACCGACATTATCATGATGGAGACACCCACCACATAGCTAGTAGATTCCACTTGCCTATGTTTGATGGTTCATCAAACAGTTCGGCAAGGTCTTGGGTGGAGAAGCTGGACATCTATTTCCAGCTTAACCAGATGTCGGAGGCAGAGGCCATCAAGGTGGCAACATTACATTTGAATGGTGAGGCCCAAGATTGGTGGTTCCATGGAATGGTTACACTCGGACATTCCACAGTGACGAAATATGCTGAGTTCACCAGGAGATTGATGGAGAGGTTTGACCGTAGGGATCCAGAATAGCACTTTGTTGAGCTGACGAGGCTCAAACAGATAGGGAGCCCAGAGACCTACATTGCAGACTTCTTGAGGATTTCAGTGATGGTGCCAGATCTATCCATGACACGGAGGATCTACATGTTTGCTGAGGGGTTAGCAGACCCACTTCAGGGTCCAGTCAGGTCCGCTAGACCAACCACACTCCAGGATGCTATCAGCAGGACCTGAGACTTACAGGATGCCTTACCCACGACCCGGACACCTTACCCCTAGAGACAGGCTTTCTAGCCTAAGGGGAAGGATGTGAGGATTTCGCCTCCAAAGGGGAATCCAAGATGAGCACAGATTGATGATGACGCTAGGAGGGAGTTGAAGAAGAAGTGGTTGTGCTTTACTTGTCAAGAGCTGTGGGCACCAGGACATAGATGTGTTGCTGGCAAAGCACACTTTATTGAGGTCTTCTCCGAGAGTAACGGGGAAGAGGATGAGGAGGATGATGTGGAGGCAGGAGACAGTCATGTCGTGCAGGGTCCCTTGCCACCTCCGCCACCAACAACAGGTGGTGCAGCTTTTGCACCTACCGGAGGAGCCCTTGCAGTATTGCGAGGAGTTCCCAAGTATTTGACATTGCGCATATGGGGAACAGTACGTGGCCAATGAGTATCAGTTTTGGTTGACAGTGGGGCAACCCACAACTTCATCGATGCATAGATGGTTGAGCGGAGAGGTATACAGACAGAGAGATTCGATGGATTTTTAGTTTTGGTCCCAAGAGATCAGACCATGGTGTGTGCTCGTTATGTCCCAGAGTTATCAGTGATGATGGGCACCTACACACTGACTAACCACTTTTTCGTGGTCAATATTCCGGACACCAACGTAGTCCTCGGTGTTCAATGGCTTATCAGTCTAGGGAAGGTCACAACAGATTGTAAGGCCCTAGAGATGGAGTGGGATGATGAGAAGACAGGGAGGCATGAGAAGATATGGGAACAACACACATATCCGCCTCTGATTGTTTCGACTCATCGGATGGAGGCAATATTCTAGAAGGGAGACATAGAGTGGGCAGTGAAGCTACGTGCATCAGAGGCAGGGACTATAGGGCAGACAGTGCACCCAGAGATACAACCCATCCTTGACCAGTATGCCACAATATTTGGAAGATTTCACCAGGACAGCCACTGGACCGGGGGTTTGAGCACACCATTGAGCTTGAGTAGGGGATACAGGCAGTGATAACTACCACCTATAGGCATCCCAAGGCATATCGGGATGAGATTGAGCGGGCCATTCAGGAGTTGCTGGCTCTTGGGCACATTCGGCCGAGCACGAGTCCTTTTTCTTCTTTCGTGGTGTTGGTGAAGAAGAAGGACGACACATTGAGGATGTGCATTGACTACAGGGCCCTGAACAAGAAGACACTAAAGAACAGGTACCCCATACCCAGGATTGATGATTTGATGGATGAGTTGAGGGGAGCACGGTTCTTCTCAAAGATTGATTTGAGATCTGGGTACCATCAGATTCGCGTGAGGGAACAAGACATTCCCAAGACCGCCTTCAGGTGTCACTATGGGCACTTTGAGTTTCTAGTGATGCCCTTTGGGCTAACCAACGCCCCAGCTACATTCCAGTCTTGCATGAATCACATCTTTGGTAGTCACTTAAGGAAGTTTGTGTTGGTGTTCTTTGATGATATCCTCATTTACAGCAGGACTTGGGAGGAGCATCTCGAACACATTGAGACAATATTGCGGATCTTGGAGGAGCAAAAGTTCTATGCCAAGCTCTCCAAGTGTGAGTTTGGGTTGATAGAGATGTTATACTTGGGACACATCATAGGGGTGGATGGAGTGAGGGTAGATGAGGAGAAGATTAGGGCCATCAAAGATTGGCCGGAGCCGAGGAACGTGACAAAACTTCGAGGATTCATTGGCATTTGTACTTACTACCAGAAGTTCGTCAAGAGTTTCTCACAGCTTGCTGCACCCCTGACAAATTTGACGAGGAAGGAGGCATTCAGTTGGTTGGATATAGTGCAGCGATTCTTTGACAGGCTCAAGGAGGTTATGAGTAGCTGCCCAGTGCTTGCATTACCGGATTTTATGTAGCCATTTGTTTTGGAGTGTGATGCGTTGGGAGAGGGGATCGACGCAGTGTTGATGCAGGGAGGTCATCCTATAGCCTTTGAGAGTCGGAAGCTCCTTCCACACGAGAGATTATATTCTATATATGACAAGGAGATGTTTGCCATCATGCATGCATTGGCCAAGTTCCGACAGTATTTAGTGGGTAACAGGTTCAGGGTAAGGACTGATCACAACAGCCTCAGGTTCTTTTTGGAGTAGAAGTAGCTACAGGAGAGGCAACAGAAGTGGATCAGTAAGATCCACTCATATGACTTTGACATTGAGTATGTCAAGGGTAAGAACAACGTGGTAGTAGATGCCCTCTCATGTAGACCAGCCACGTTGTCTCTTATGAGATTGGACGCAGACTGGAGGGCTCGACTCTTAGTAGAGTACTCCAAGGATAGATTTGCATGTGAGGTTCTAGATGGGCAGGTGGCGGATGACAGGTACAGGGTGGTTAATGAGATCATCTACTATAGGGACCATATCTTCTTGGTTGAGGGGTCTTAGCTCAAGAAGAAGATACTTCAGACATCACATGATTCACCATTGGCCGACCATCAGGGGTTAACCAAAACCTACAGGACCATTAGAGAGAGGTTCTCATGGAAGGGCCTCAAGGAGGACGTAGTCCAACATGTTCGAGAGTGCGATGTTTGCCAGAGGAACAAGGGGGAGATGAACCATCCCGTAGGATTATTGCAGCCTCTTCCCATTCCAGAGGGGAAATGGGAGTGTATTTCGATGGACTTCATCAGAGGGTTTCCCATGGTACAAGGCAAGGATTGCATCTTTGTCGTCGTTGATCGACTGTCAAAGTATGCACATTTTTTTTCCATATCCGCACACTACACAGCAGCGCAGGTCGCCGAGCTATTCTTTAGAGAGGTCTTCAGGCTACATGGTCTTCCTAAGACCATCACCAGTGACAGGGACAACCGTTTTATGGGTGGGTTTTGGCAGGAGCTTTTCCGGTTGGTAGGGATGGAGTTGACACCGAGTACCAGTTATCACCAACAGATGGATGGGCAAATAGAGATAGTTAACAAGTGGCTGGAGGGCTACTTGCGTAACTATGTTAGTTGGCAGCAACGAGCATGGCTGAAGTGGCTGCATCTGGGGGAGTACTGCTACAACACTACACATCACATGTCCATCGGTATGTCACCATTCTATGCTTTGTATGGATATCAACCTTTATCTTTTGCTGACGTGATGTTTGGTGCTAGCAAGGCTCCGAGAGCCAAGATTTGGATCCAAGAGAGTCAGGATATTCTCCAAGCTCTCAAGGATAATATGGCTACAACATAGAACTAGCAGAAGTTGTATGCTGACAGGGGTCGGGTGGAGAAACAGTTTGAGGTAGGGGACTTGGTCTACCTATGATTACAGCCATATCGACAGTTGTCACTAAAGCAGAAGGGGGCTGAGAAGCTCAAGCCCCACTTTTATGGGCCATACAGGGTGATACATAGGGTTGGACAGGTTGCGTATGAGTTGGAGCTACCCTAAGGCAGAAAGATTCATAACATCTTTCATGTATCATGCCTGAAGAAGGCATTGGACAGTATGTGATAGTGACAGATGAGCTACCACCCACAGATGACGAGGGGCACTTGGTGTTGCAGCCAGATGCTATTATTGATACTAGGGAGAGGCAGGTGCGGAGGAGGACGATCCGGGAATTCTTGGTGAGGTGGAAGAATTTACCGGATAAGGATGCCATTTGGGAGAGTGAGAAAATTTTGCAACATCCATCACTTCAGTTGCTTGAGGACAAGCAACATTTTGCCGGGGGAGACTGTAATATTCCTAATTAGCCATGGCTAATTGGAATATTCAATTTTTTCTCAATTTTGCCTTCTATAGTTATTAATAAATAAAAAGGTGAGGAAAGGGGGACATAACTCACTTTTAGAATAAAGTCACTCCATAGTAGCACAAGGGGGCCAAAGGACCACATAGAGGGGGGGCCCACGTAGACACTTGGAGGGACTATGCAGATGGAGAAGAGCACGTGGCAAGAGGGAAGCTATATTGGAGGAGGTGGGCCTTAGGGATGAGAAGGGCCAATGCTATAAAGGAGAGAGGAGCCTCCTCATTTTGGCATTCAATTATGTGCATTTGAGCTAGTCACTTCAACTTAGAGCACGCTGGCTGTTTAGCTTGTCTGCAGCACTGTTTAGTGCATCGAGTGTCTCCGTTCGAAGATCTCACCCTTAGCCCCGGGGGACTTCGAGTGCTTGCTCGTTTCATCAGTCTTTTGCAGGAGGATTGACCTATGGAGTTGAGGAGGAGCTGAGCATTAGATGAATACATAGTCTTGAGAGAGGAGGATGTAGTTTTTGTGGGTAGGAGCTCCAGATTGAGTTTTTGTGGAGGATTTGAGCTGGTAGATTGAGCAAGGGATCAACCCTTGCATATTGGAGGATTCTGGTAGAGTTTCAGGTAGAGTTTTGGAGGGTTCTATTCAGTGGCAGCACAAAGCCTTGAGGGATTGCATGGATCCTCAAGGGGGTGATTTTCGGGGGTCAGCTATTTTAGAAGGTCTTTCTGGGCTTTTCTGGGTTTCTTGAGTAGAGACTGATTGCAGAGTTTCAGCATTTTCTGAGGAGGGGAACAACCCCAAATCCCCACTTGATTCCAGCAGTAGCAGCAGCACAACAGTTCTCTAGCAGCTTGGACGCAGTTCAGAGAGGGGCCATTTGCTTACTATTTTGAGTGTATTTCTTCACTTGCCTTGTGCAAGTCGAGGTGATATCTTTCTGATCACCTCCTGTACTCATTCCATTACTCAGTATAATAAAATGGCTTAGAATTTCTCTCTGCATTTCTTGAGTATCTGCTTATATTCCATGTTTACTTTATGGTATGTTGCATCACTGTTATTTTTATCTCTTGAGATTTCCAGCTACTGTATCACATGTGTGTTATCTGGTTAGAGTTTGATTGGGTTTGAGGGATATCCCTAAAAAGGGTTATTACACTTGAATTGAGTCATTATGTTGGGGACATGCCAACTTATCTCAAGCATAGTTTATGTTTGTTTCAAGCTTGTGTAAAAATGAAACCATTCCCACTTTACATCTTGTGATTTCCATTTTTATCAGCTTGTTTTTCCAGATGAGCCTTGGTTTTTCCATTCCATCGTCACAATCTCTTTGGTCGATTATATGCTTTCACTTTGTTGTTTTACCTGTGCCTCAGGAAAAGCTGCGATGACTGGTATTTTTAGCCAACCTCTTGACCCTTACATGTTTTGAGTAGTTCCATCAGGACCGGAACCAGTTCCTATCCTTTTATACCACTCGTTCCTCTAGGGGGAGTCATCTTTAAGCTCTTTTTTGACTCTTGGAATATGAAAAGGTTGTCGAGTACTTGTATTTTCGAACTTGTTAAATTAAATGAGTTGACATAGTCTTAGTATATGTTTACCCCTTTTTCAGGTTGAGATTGGATATTTACGAAAAAGGTACACCTTGTTGACATCGTCAAGAGGTTATATTGAATATTGTTTTCTACATTTTCGGGTTTGAGGGATAAATTACGAAAAGGGACATGATGGAGTTTTTTTTTCGTCTCTTTTTCAAACTCTCTAAATATGAAAAATGTACCAAGTTATCTTTTCGTTGGAGTCGTAAAAAATTAAATGACGAAAGACTCGTCACCATGATGAGATCGAGTTCCTCCTTCTTAAAGCTCGTAAAAATTACTAGGATGGATTCATCCAAAGGGTGAACTTATATGAAAATCATATGGTATCCTCTTCAATCTTGTGTAAAAATAAAGAGGTACTCACTAGAAATAGTGGGGGAAAAAGAGAAAGTGAAACATCTCTTGTATAGGTAGCATGTCTCTCTTGAACATGACACTCATCTGTTTCTCGTGTTAGGTTTGGGAAATCCTCACTTAGTCACTTGTCCTTTCAGGTTTGGGTAATCATTTTTTCCTCTCATTTGATTATTCCACTTTGTCATTATCGCCCATGGTCCTATGTTGAGTCAAACGTTGCCACACTCCGGAGTTGTGTCGCCAATATGTTCAGGAGAAGTCCTATCTGTAGTCTATTACCTATACATTGTGTGACTCTTTGTTATAGTCTTGGATCCTACTCGTTTATTCCAATTTATTCATTATTTCGTGTCTACGATGGGGGACTCATTATGACTCTCCTTCGATGGGTCACTTCCTATTGACTTCAGCACATTATCCAGGAAGATAACTTAGAAACTTCCTTTCAGTACCTTAGAGCTTGCATGCCTTAATGGCAAGTTCTTCACATCCAACGACAGGTTTACGTCATTGGCCTTTCATCGAGTGATTCCACGAGTGTTCGACTTCAACTTCATTATCACATTCATAAATTTTACTGTCGTACCTTGAGATCCATTATCATTATTGGTGGTTTATCTCATGCCTATTAATTGTCCACATCATTGGCTGGTAATCAGGCGGTTTTCTATCGTGTTTTGACTTCGACACATTCATTCACATGTTATAATTCATACTTTGATCGAGTCAGGATGGAGCTCAAGACCCTGAGACATTTTTGATACGACTCAGGCTGCGTGGAGTTATATGTTATTCATGATTGTACACTATTTTTGCTATATGTATGGATATGACCATACTGTGGGACTTTACATTTATGATGATCCTTCTATATCGGATGGCTGCAACCATACCTTGGATCTTAGATTCATAGATGATCCTTCTCATTTGGATGGTTGCACCCATACCATGGATCTTTTCATATAGTCCTTATCATCTAGATGGCTGCATCCATACCGTGGATTCATGTTTTGATATTAGAAATGTATCTGTATATGCGTCCTCGATTTGCAAGTCTCCTGACAATGTTTGTTCTCTTCCTTGCAAAAGCTCGTAAAGCATCTTAACCATCACTCCTCATTTTTCCTTCTTGCTTTAGGGGGCATCTGTTACACAACATTTTGTCACACCTCCTGCACTTCCCCATGACATACCCTGAAGTGCCCGAAACATGACCATTATGCAGTGTACTCATTCATATATGTAGCTCGGATCCTTCCTAAGACATTGATTGGAAAATACCTTGAGCTTTCCTTGAAAGAAATATCTCTAAAACCCTAATTTGAGAATCATCGCACTTATGAGACTAAAAACAACGATGATTTCCTGTTGCACTGCACTTGACCCGCGATGGCATCGCTCTGTTCACTTGTATACCCACGATGATCCCAAAAAGGCAATTTTCCCAAAGAGGATGAGAAGCCTCATGATCTAGAAGCTTCCAGAGCGGTGAGTTGGAGGTTGTTTGGCATAGATGAGGTCGAATTATCCCAACTTGGTCTCCTGGTCTTATCCATATGAGCTACCTCCTTGAGATAAGGGCCTAATCCTATCTATGGAGAGATCCTAACTCCATTTCCCAGCCTATATATTCTTCCTCTCCCATTCCCAAATGGTTGGTCTATGTCTATTTGCACCCTTATGCTAATATTGTGCCTATATGCTACTCGTTTAGCTTGGAGAAGTAGTGCATGGAGATCTTAGCTTGGACTTGGATATTCATTCAAGGAGAGCCTATCAACATCAAGGCTTGGTTGTATGCTTCCCTTTATTTTCTATTAGTATACAATTGTCGGTTCATTTTCCTTAAATGTGTATGCTTATGTATCATTTAGCTTAACCTTCTTTGATTAGTTAAGTAGGTTGCTTTTGAATATTCTATTTGTATTTGCATGCCTTGTTGTGTCTTGTTCTCTTGTGCATGAGCATAAATGTTGGGAGCAGCAGGAATGAACCCATGACGCAAGTGATTCAAGGTCTTCAACAAAGGAGATCGAGATAGCATTAGAGCGACGTAGGCCATATTCTTCGTCTCTCTTTTCAATTGCAACTTAGGAAAGTGTCTAGTAGATTTTCACTTCGGTTGCTAGACCCACTCATTGGGCTAGAGGGATCGTCTCTATCTGTAGAGAGGATTTACCTAGAAAACATATGGAATGTGGTAGTCCCATACTATTACACAGTATTTTGTCACGCCTCTGCACTTCACTAAGACATACCTTGAAGTGCCCGAAACATGATCATTATACAGTATACTCATCAATGTATATAGCTTAGATCCCTCCTTTAACTTTTCTTGGAAAATCCTTGGAGATTTCCCTGAAGAAATGGCTCTTGAAACCCCAAAATGTAAGTCATTGCCCTTATGAAGCTCAAAAACACGATGATCTCTTGTTTCACCTTGTTAAGCTAGTGATGGCATCACTCTATTCTCTCTCATACTTGAGATGGTCTCAAAAAGGAAGTGTTCCCAAAGAGGATTGGAAGCTTCGTGATCTAGAAGCTTCAAGAGTGACGAGCTAGAGGTGGTGCATAGATGAGGTCGAATCCTCCTAATTTGACCTCTTGGTCCCATCCCTATGAGCTACCTCCTTAAGATGTGGGCCTAATTCTATCTTTGGAGGAGGTCTAACTCCCTCTCCTAGCCTATAAATTCCCCCTCTACCATTCCCAAATGGTAGATCTATGTCCATTTGCACCCCTGAGCTTGTTCTTAGAGGCTATTCATTAGACTTGCAGAAGGAATGTTGGAGAGTTTCTTGGCTTGAACTTGGATTACCACTCAAGGAGATCCTTTCAACATCAATGATATGGTTGTAAGCTTCCCCTTTATTCTCTAAATAATACAACTGTTGGTTCATCTTCCCAAAATATATATGTTCATGTATGTATTGGTTTAGCATTCCTTGATCAACTAAATAGGTTATTATTGGATTTTCTATTGGTTTTGGTATGCTTTGCTGTCTCTTGATCACTTGTGCAGGTACATAAGAGCTGGAAGAAGCAAGACAAGTCAAGGATCTCAACAAAGGAAATTGGATTAGCATCAGATCAAGGTAGGCCTTCTCTCTTGTTCTATTTTTCAATTATAATATAGGAATATGTCTAGTTGATTGTCCCTTTAGTTGCTGGACCCAATCATTGGGCTAGAGGGATCGTCTCTGTCCACAGAGAGCGTTAACCTTGTCAACAAAATGGTGACTCCATTGGGGAGCCTATAACCCTTTCCTTCCCTCCCTTTACCTTGTCTTTTGATGAGTTTGGTCAACCATTGACTTTTAGAATTCATTGCTTGCTTGTAGTCAGTGTCATTGTCTGGTAGATGTCTGAAGATTGTTAACTTGAGTTGTTTTTGAAAATTTTGGATTTCTTTTTACTTTTCCTCGACCATCATGAATTTGATCCTGACAGTCGTGATGATCTCGGGGGTTTTTTAGTTACAGTAGCGATGATCGCTACTTTACTCCTGATAGGTGCGATGATTGCATAAAATTGAGAAATTTATAGTTTTCTATCTTATTTTCAATGCTTGTTTCCTTCTCCCTATGATTTACGAGTGTGTTTTTCATTGAATATCTCATTGTCTGATTGAAATTATCTTTTAACTTGGCTTGAGTGTTCTTGAAGTTTGATTAGTCTTTTAGGGTTCTAGGGCTTCTAGGTCAACCTTTGTACACTCGTTGGTCTTTCCATCAGAGATTAGAGATCGATTTCTTGTGTTAAAGAGTCTTTGTGTGTTCAGACGTGCTTTGGAGATTACTTTTTGGTTCTTGTGCCTTAAGTTGTTTTCATTAGTGGATATAGTGAAAGTTACTTAAGCCTCATTTGCTGAACGATGGATTACAATTCGATTGTCTCATTGGAATCAAAAGAAAGTGTTTCTTTGAAGTCTTCTATGTTTCAAACTAAAAGTAAAAGTGGTATTCTTTTCCTAGTTTTGGAAACATTTTGTGTTGCTTTCGAATCATTGATGTGAAAGATATTTTCATACTTCCTGGTTTGCTTGCATTCCCTTTTCCTTTGCACTAGATTACATTAGTTGCATTTTTGAAAAATAGGAAAATCATCATTACATATTAAGGAATTTTTTTTTTAAGATTTGTTTTGGCATTGCATTTGCTTATCATATGAAATATTAGATTTCATATATTGCATTTAGCGTTTGAAGGCTGTCATGGATGCATATTTTCATTTGCTTTGATGCATGATTCAAGTGATCTTCTTCCCTATATAGATAGCTTTCATCAAATTGAAGGATTTCATTTCATCATCTAGTTTGCATTTTGGGAAGAGGAAACATCGTTAAAGCCTTGAAATTGAGACATAATTACAAGATCAACTTTAAAATCTATCAATTAACCTAAGGAGCATTTGGAACATTAACAATCATATCTAGTGGTATAGGTTAGAGGTGTGTTCCAACATCTTTAAAATTAGCAGTTGTCGTCTGCTTCAACATTAGACAACGCTAGCACAGATTTGTGCTCCCAGTACCATCGCGTATATAAAGGGAGACCCCCCTTTGTTGCAATCCTTTATCTGTAGGAAGGTGAGTTTTCCACCCTGTAAATGTGATACAACGAACACAGTATTCAGGGAGATTGCCTACACGTACATCAAGTCCTTGGTCAATTTATTGGCTAAGGTGTATATTGCAGTTCACGGTTACTTGGTACTCCTTTTACCTAGACTCACCTAAGCAGTCATTGAATCTTTTCCGACTCTTTAAATTTGAAGAGATCATCGAGCAACTTTTCCTTTCAAGCTCACAAAACTATTGAGAGCAACTAGAGTCACCTTTTCATCCTTTTCTCGACTCTTAAAATATGAAAAGGCAATGTTTTTGTTTCTAAAATTTATTTGCCCACAGTGTACATGTTAATCCCAAGTAGTTGCTTCTTAGACCAAATTGAGTAATTTCCTTTTAATTTCAAGATTGTTAAAGCCTTAATCAGATTTTTACTTTCCTTATTTGTTGAGGGGAAGCCATTATGGCTGAACCATTGAGTCCATCTCATAGTTCCCCTTCATTGTTTGATAATGAAGGGTCCTCCCAAGGAGTTCATTTGGAGCTTCCTCGGTTGCTTGAGGATCAAGGTGTTGAACTTGGAATCATTCTAAGTATCCAAACTTTGTCTTCTCGTCCGCCCCCATCAGATTCCTGTTCACCTCAATAATATGATTGGGATTCCTATGATAATCCTATCCAGATACTCGAGAGTCTGCAAACTCTTGAAAGTCCGTAAAGATTGGTTGTTTATCCACCGAACCCGTTGTTCGATCCTGCTGCCATACCTCCATAGTGTCCGTACAGTGCGTACGATTGGCCTAGTATTCCTTTGGAGTTATCTCCTTGTACATATCTGGTTCCTCGTCGCTAGTTGTTTCCATCTATGGAGTCAAAAGGCGAGATCCCAGTCTCCTCTCCAGTTTGTTCGGAAGTCTCTGCTACCCATACTCCTCACATAAATGATGAGCAAGGATATGAGTTCCATCTAGAAGGCTTTCCTTATATGGGAAGAGTCATGTCTCTCTCTTTTCCTGGGCTTAGTGAGCCCATATTTCCACATGGCTATACCTCTTTAGCTCATTTGGTTTCGAGCACTCCTAGTGCGTCGTTACTGTATCAGAACCCCATCTGGTCTTTTGGTGCTATGTCTACATCAAGTCCGTTCATTCAGAACACGACCTCTCGACCAATTGTGCAAAGTACAATCACTTCAGTTCCAGTTCAACCTACCATTTCATCTCAACCTTTTTCATCGTTTCTACCGACTCTTTTAGTTCAACCGACTGTCTCGGGTTAGGTATTGATAAGTTATTCTCTCCCTTCAATGAGTGGACAGAATGTGCCATCGCCTGGGGGAAAAGATCTGCATATTCCTCTTATGTCAGGTGAAATGAGTGTGAGTGGATTACAAACTCACATGGTTGGCATGAATCAACCCTTTTACGACGTTATTCCTAACCCTGCTAGTCCACCTGGGTTAGGTAACGTCCAATACCAACAACCATATATGGCTCAAGTCCCATTCCAACTGGATTATATCCCATATGGTTCGCAAGCCTTGGTTAATCCACCTTACATTCCTCAAGCTGGATCTTATGTTTATATTGGTCAATCTACTGTACCTGGTTAATATGGCCAGATCCAATTTGAAAACTATCAATACCTTAGGGTATAACCCTAGGAATTGTCCAGCTACCCTTGTAGCAACAAGGACAACATTTGTAGCAGCAAGGGAAACCTTTACAACATCAAGGGAAATCTTTGCAGCAACAAGGGCAAGTATTACAGTAGAAAGGACAACTGCAGACATAGTTTGTTAAGCAATCTTCCCAACCTTTGTCCTCGCAAGGCCAAACATTGAATCCGCAGGGCCAACCTTTACAGCAGCAAAGCCAACCTTTGTAGCAACAAGGTAAGCCTTGGTAGCATCAAGCCTTATATACGTATCAACAAGGTCAACCTTTGCAAGGTCAAGGTCAATCCCTACAGCAGCAGGTTCAAAATCCTTACATCCAGATTCAATAGGTTCAACAACCTTATAACCCATATGCCACATACAATGCTCATTAATGACCTATGGCAGGGCAATATCAAACCTACCTAGGACCGAATCCTCCTTATGGGCAAGGTAACCCTCAGTGGGGACAAAACCAGATTCCATATGGACAAAATCCTCCACTGTGGGGGAAAAATCCTTACCAACAAGGATGGACTTCGCAGTTTGGGTCTCCTCAAAGACCCTATATGCCTTTTAACACGCAAGTGCCTTTCTTGGCTATGTTGGAGCTGCCCGATGTTTTGAGGCTCATGAATGATTCCATTCTTCATTCACCATACTGGCCTCCAGTTTGAAAAAATATTTCGAGCGATTGCCCCAAATTCGAGGGAAAAGTGAAGGAGGGTTGACAAGCCCACGTAATGACATATCACCTCTGGTGCTCCTCCAATTTTTATGTCAATGATTCCATCCATCTTCGACTCTTTCAACGAACTATCATAAGTGTTGCCACTAAGTGGTACATCGAATTGCCTTGAGGTACGTACGCTGACTTCAACTCTTTCTCTATGGCTTTCATCACTCATTTCCAGTTGCCGGTTTGCTATGAAACTGACACCCATTTGCTTACATCACTTAAGCAAGACACTGCAACCCACATCCCCGATATCCATGAATGGAGACGTCGACATCGCCTCATAAAGTTTGATATTGTTGATGAGTTGTTGACAAAATGGTTCACAAAATCATTCGTCAGCAAAATTTCTAAGGACATAGCCATGGGTGCGTGTGTTACTGAAGAGAAAGCTATCACTCGTGGCTAGTATTTAGACCTAGTCTATTCGCAATTTGACACATTGTATGAGATGTTACCCAATGCTTCGAGACCATCATTGGATCTCACAGTGTCAAAGTCCTCAGATACACCACCTATTGATGGTGTGATTGGTCCCGTGTCTCAAACTCTCGCTAAAGCTTCTTCGAAGCAGAAATCGGTCTCAAACACTGGTTCCAATAATCCCTCTAAGAATTCGTCTAGTCTTGGTAAAACCTTTGAGGTTCAGGTTGCCGAGTCTACCATAGTAGACAAAGCCTCTAAGGGTAAAACTAAAGGAAAAGGTATGGCCAAAGCCGATGCCCCAAAATAGGACCCTCCTAAATCTTCTGCTGATGATGCTTCTCGAAAAAATCTGAAGTATCCTTGCCTCATTTGTGAGGAAGATCATTAGACTAAGGATTGTCTCCAACGATCCGAATTTAGTCGCTTACTGAAAGGGACTTTGACTGTCTTAAAAGAACCCTTTCCGTCATAGTAAACCCAATTGGTAGACCAGCCTTAGTCTTTTGCTTCCTCAGGTTCCCAAGTGTTCATGATGCATGGTTCATCACCTATCTCGATCGCTACTCAAACCAAGGAATATCATGCTACATCTAAGCAGACAACGAAGAAAGAATCCATTGATACTCCTTCTACTTCTAATCTGTCGTCTTCTGGTACGCTCCATATCGAGCACCCTAACAATGAGTCCGTCATCTGGCCACCCCCCAAAGGTGTTCTTGGGAAGTCATCTTTCAACCCGAATGCTAGAGCTACGCAACATTACAATATTGTTGAGGATTTAGCTCAGGCACCTTCAGCGATGTGTGCCTTGGAGGTTCTTCAATCTTGTCCAACGCAGCGAAAATCACTGTTGTCTACTATAGGTGCTATTGAACCTTATGATTCGAGTTTGATTACTTCCGATCTAGAGAATCATGTACCTCGTCTTCCTCATCAGATTGCATTTATGATCTAGTCCTTATCAAAGGAAAGACAATTCATAAAATGGTTATTAATGAAGGTGCCTCAACCTGCATCATGTTAGTTTTGTGTTGGAGAGCCATTGAATCTCCCTCTCGTAACGAATCTCTGAACACCTTGGAAGCCTTTGATGGCAGAGCTTCATGACCATGCGGTATTCTCACGAACTTACCGATTACGTTAGAAGGCAAGAATATTGAATTAGAAGTAGAAGTTGTAGATTTCAATCTAAACTACAACCTTCTTCTCGGGCGAAGTTGGACACACACCATGTTTTGTGTGGTGTCTTCTTTGTTCCACGTACTTCATTTTCCTCATGAAGGAAAAATAGTCACGGTTGATCAACTATCTTTCTTTTATTCTGGTTCATCGAATGGTGGCATTCCTTATGTGGGAAATACTGAGATTCCTTATGAGAGAGTGGGAGCGGGTCTCTTCAAAGACTCTGCCTTGGTGGGTACTATTATCACTCCAAGAAACTCTCCTAGGTTGCAGCTTGGAGATGCCTGGTAACATGTAATCTTCAATATTGTTCTCAGAACTATTGGAATGGATGATGGTTTGGATCAAGTTAGATAACCATTTCAGCTCTATTTTCACTCAAGACATGCATGAATACTCTTCACCAATATAAGGCTTTAGACCACTAATGCTCAATAATTTATAGATTTAGTAGATAGATGGAGAACATTGACTGTACCAGCAGATTGCATACATAAACATAAATGAATGGCTAGCTACAGGAAACAAAAGAGAATACTGACTATACTGGCAGATGCATATATGACCACACATGGATGGCTAGCTACAGGAAACAAAGAAGCTTTCAAATCTAATATATCAAAACAGAGATAAGATGACAATTATATGGCCTTAGACACAAAGAAAACATGAACAAACTGTTCAAGTGCAAGCATAGAACAACAAAGAGAATGGACATTGATCATATAATGGCAAAAGAAGCTTATATTTCTTGAATGAAGATGAGAAGCTTGAATGAGTAGAGGAGGAATAATCTCCAAAAGTTTTACCCTTATTACATCTTACAAACAACTATTTATAGCTTGTTTACAATGCTCCTAAGCTCTAAGAGGCTCAAAGTATTAATCTGTCTGATATGCATTGCTAACTGATTTGATGCCTTCTAGGCAAGCATCGGAGCAGAGTTTTCTACTTCTGATAGCAGGGTAACTACTTTCAGATATTTTTGGTGGCTTGTTGTGCTATCTGGGAGTTTTCTTGTACCAGAGATGCTCCATAATGTTTGTTGGTGTGGTTGTTGCATTGTCTGAGCTCCCTAATCTTTCTGTTTCAGGATGCAACGTGTTGTGGCCCTTCCAATGATTTAACAATGCATGCTTCTGTTATGGCAGAACAACGCTGCCCCTGTGGTGGACCTCTATTGAAAACAATGTATATTTCTGTTTTAAATAGAAAACACAACCATCACTACTAAATCCCACCTTCTCTATCCTTTCGGACTTCAAAAATGGTTTATTCTTCTCTCGGGTCCGCCCTAGTCACCATCGCAATTTGCAAAAGCCTGCATCCTGTGTGTTTTCCTTGTATTAGGAAATCCGCCAAAAACACTGAAAAACACATGAAATCGGCTTTAGCATACCTGAAACAATATATATTTGAACTCTGAAACCCATCAGGTCCAGACTTCATTGCTATCAGCACTGCCAAGGTTCCTGTGTATTTCGTTAAATAACGAAATATATGAAAAATGCATTAAAAATGGCCAAGCTGCGGATTTCAAATATTATATAATATCATTATCTAACCATTTCAGGTCTAGGCTGTATCACTATTGGCATTGTCATGTGTTCCTTTGTATTTCATTTAAACAACAAAATACATTAAAATACATTAAAAGTAGGCCGACCATCGGGTTGCACATATGCCCATGCCTAGGCCCCACCCCATGGTATAGTACCGATGCGATATAGCGATGCGATAGATCGCAATCATGTGTCACTCGCTCCCTGGTCCTTTATATAACAAAACATATGCCCCCCGCCGATGCGACCTGCTGATTCGATCATCGGCGATCGCTGATCGACAGTGTCATGTGTGCAAATTCAAACAGTCCTCTCTGCTCGGCCAATTGCGATTAGCCGCTTAGATCTGGGTCGTTGATCGGCTAGATCTAACGGTAGCTATGCGCTACCCTATTTATGCTTGTAATACTTTGTTTTTTTCACTGTTTTGGAGTGTTTTAGCCTCCCAATAATGTATTTTCTCCCTTCCAAGGGCTCCCCTATTGTACCGATTTTGACCCTTGGATAATTTTTTTTAGCAAATGTTGAAGATTACAAGAGCATAGATGGATCCCATGGGATGATTTTAAGTAATCTTGGAAACTTTAAGAGCATATATGAATCAAAATTTGGGCCTAGTGCTAGCTAGGCTAACACTGACTCCTTCTGGGGATGAAATCCTCCCTGTGAGGTTTCAATAATCACAGATTAATGCCTTTACTATAAAACAAAAATTAAATCTTCCTTCTAGTGTTCCATTGGGCATGGAGTCTATTTTGTAATGAAAATAAAAAACTGGAAAAACATATTTACAATGACAAGGATTTAAAGCCTTAAACAAAATAAAGTTTCAAGAACCGCCCATTTATTGGGCTACCAAAAGTATCTCCTCCTTCCAGACTGTGCAGAATGAATGTATTTTTCTACTGAACTTGAGCGATGACAAAAGGACCTCTCCATAAGGAGTCAAACTTGCCATGATTACCTCTCGTTTCCTTAAATGCATCCCATTTAAGCACCCAATCACCAACTTGGAAATTGTCCACTTTTGTCTTCCTGTCAAAGGTTTCTTTGATTGCCTTCTGATGAGCCTTTGACTTCTCAATTAGTTGCTCTCTGATTTGATGTAGTTCGACCAGGCTATTCATTCTTCTTACCATGTCATTCTCTTCCTCTTGTTCTTCTTGCAAGAATTTAGCCATAGGGAGAATTAACTGGATAGGGAAAACAACATCAACACCATAAACCAGTTTAAATGGTGAATTCCCTATGGACTTTTTGATGGTAACTCTGTCAGCCCATAGTGCAAACTTCAACTAGGAATCCCAGGTCTTTTTGTTTTCCTCCAACAATTTTTTGATTACCCTTATCAAAATCTTATTAGATGATTCTGCCAGGCCATTGCCTTGAGGATAATATGAGGTAGAATGCACCACATAAATGCCCATGGATTTAGTCATGTCCATCAATTCTTTTGCCTTGAAAGCTGCTGCATTATCAGTGACTAGTTTGGTTGGGCAACTAAATCTAGTGAAAATATTCTCATTCAAGAACTTTATGACAACTTGATGATTGGCATTCTTAGTGGGTATAGCCTCAATCCACTTGGTGAAATAATCAATGGCTACTAATATCCATTTGTGTTGGCCACTGGAATGTGGGTTGATCTCACCTATAAAGTCCAAGCCCCACTGTTGGAAGGGGCCATTGAAATGTATTGGCTTCAAGGGTAGAGGTTTTAGCTGCTGTCTTCCTGCAAACCTCTGACACTTGTAACAAGCTTTTACAAAATAAAACACATCAGAGAACAAAGTAGGCCAATAATATCTAGCCCTCAAGATTTTGTGAGCTATGGTTTTCCAATAATGATTCCCTCCACATATGCTAGAACAGAACTAGTGCATGACTTCCATAGGTTATTCTTTATCTAGACACCTCAAGAGGATTCCTGATGGGTCTTTCCAATAAAGCAGATTTTTATTAACGTAGAATTTGGCAGATCTGAGTTTAATGGCACGAGCTTGACTTGCGCGCTTCCATCTCTAGCCTCTATACATTTGGGTCCTCCTGCAAGCTTGTCAGGACCTCAAATGATTGCTCGAACAATCGTGTCCAGTCTGCTACTACACTTTCCACTGCCAAGAATGCCTCTGTGACAACGGTCGCCTGCTGTTCCATTACTTTCGGCGGTGTTGAAGGCTGGGCCCTCAACTATAGCTCTGTAATCTGCAAGTTCAACTCTAGCTGAACCCACGCCATCTGAATATGAGTGTCGCGCACCCCTGTGGCCAATTTGCAGATGTGGACCTCGACTGGCTTCTCCTCTGGAATGGCCAACTCTGAGACCATTATATATGCCTCCTCCATGACCTGCATGATCTTCTTACTTTGGTTGGTCACCTCTGCGTCAACGACGATGGCAACATTTCATTGTAGGGACATTTGTTTGTTGTTTATCCACTGTTCACTGATCACCTAGAGGATGCGGTGCTCTCGGGCACTCAATTCTGCAATTAATCCTTCCGGCAAGATGTGGAGTGCTTCACACGGAAGCGCTTCCAGGTTTAGTCCAACTCCCTTCAAGGTGCTGATAGTGGGTCTATCAACCTCATTTTCTATGGTCAGTGCTCCATCCGGGAACACTATCGCACTAGAAGCCTTCGTGCGTAGCATATCGGCAGCCTTTGACATGCTCATAGCCAAGCTGGTAGACACTGTACTAGCTTGTGACGCGCGAGTCTGCAACTCCTACAACCCAGTCTTGATCGTCCCTAGTATGATATGTTTCTGCTTTTCAAATTGTTGCAGGGCCTCCATGGTGACATCTCTAGCTGTGTCACCGATGTCATATAAGTCGTCTCCGTCAATGTGATAAGGTCTAGCGAGGTCTTGTTGGCCTTGGATTTGTTTCTGGACCCTCCCTTCTCTAGCTCTCTTGGGCACTTAATGCTGGCAGACGTCTCCTGAGGGTTTGCGCCGTGCTGCTTTGTGTCCTCCTCTTCGGTCTCAGGTGAAGGCAACCATGCGCCTTTGTCAAAGCCCCGCTTTATGCCACCTGTCTATTTTCCTCCCTCCTTTCTTGACTGTTCTGCCTGGGCTTTCTCAGTGACCTCCTTTTTCCTCTTTTCGACCAACTACACCATCTTCAGCTTGACCTCCTCCTTCTTCTTCTGTGTAGTGGACTTGCTTCCACCCACTACCAAGTCCATGGTAGTACACCACTCTACAAACCATTTATCAAGCACCGCATCAATGGCATCATCTGTGGCCAGATACGAAAGTCATGCCACTTCTGCGCATGGTCCTTCCACGCCTTGAGTGATACTCGATGGAAATCGGCTTTAAACTCAACATAGCTCTGCAGGTTAGCATACACTGTGGGTGACAATCGCGGCTTGCAATTGATGGCCATCCTGATATTCATCTCCATCAAGATCCAAAAGATCTTACTGTCCTGAACTTGCTCCGCGTCCTTGGTCGCCCACAACGAAGTGTACTTCGCTGCTTCAGGGAGGTTTGGCACGATTGAAGGGAAATGGATCTCCACTGGTAGCTCCCACGCTACCATCACAATCGACAACAAGAGCCACGCATAGTGGAATGTGTTTCTTTTCTCTTGCGCTTCACAACAGTTCACCAAGAATGCTCCGCGAAGGTAGTCTGACCAGTTAAACTGGACTCCTTCTGAGCACTGCTGTGCGAGCGTGACGACAAGTGTCGGTACCTTGTCGGCGTGACACTTCCACATCACCTTTCCTGCAAGGATCTATGTTGCTACCTTCACAGCAGGGTCGCAGATGCTGGAGATAGCATAGTCACATGACTTCTTCACCAGCTTGAATTTCTCCTTGATTGATTCTACGAGCGCCTGCTCGCCACCCTTCCCACCAAAGATCATCACTAGATTTTCGGCTGAATATGGCAGGCACGTTATTTGGTGAATTAACATATCTGTGATGGGTATTGGCTCATCCAGCCACAAACACCCATCATGCACCAAGCATAGCAGCTACTTGATGACCAAAACTGTCAATGGGGTGCGGCTATAGTGCGGCACCCAGAGCAGGTTCAACAATCCTGCGTTCTCTACCCCCTTGAGCCACCTCAACAACTCTAATGTTGTCATTCTTGTATTTGTATCTATGATGCGGCACATCAGCTGCTTGGTCGCCAGGTGTGGAAACTTCTCGTGGTCCGCCAAGTCCTAGTCTTCAAGCTTCAGTATGGACACTTTGGCCAAGTGCAGACTGTCGAAAGCAATTTCATTTGGTAGTAGAGGGGTTTGCAGGGGAGTCTTATTCTCATCAATGTCCTTTGGGACCTTGGACTTAGGCTTTTATGGAGGGACATAATTCGGCAACCGCGTATTAGGGTCCGCACCCTGGGCTTCAACCTCCTCTACTTCAACCCCCACATCCTCATCGTCCAGTGGGATGTCTTTGATATCTTCCTCCCCGGCTTCTAGGTTTATAACCTTGCCCTTCTCCTGTGCAGTGGGTTTTGGTGGGTTTCGCCATGGCGAAGTGCGCATCGATATGACAGGGTTCTTGCCATTCTTGTCCTTCATAGTGTCCTTGGTTGGGATTGGCTTCAGTCTCGATGTTCTTGGTGACTTAGGGACTTCTGTTAATACTTCCGCAATCTTTGGGGTAGCTTCTTCGGCCTCCATATCAATTTCCTACACATTCTCCTCAGCTGCCACTTCTTTGGTGCCCATAGCTTCTGCGTGTGTCGACATGACACTATTCACTAACTCCTGTGTCTCCTTTGACAATTGTTCAAATGCCGGACTCGCTATCAGATATTGAAAGAATTCACGGTTCATGTGCACTTGAGAGTGTAATAACTCAATTCTCAAAATGCTAAGTGTTTCTTGCTGGACAACCACTTGTAATTTATAGGGAATTTTGAATTCAAATCCGAATGTTCCCCCCAAAATCGGTTCATTAATGTTGGATTGGCAGCAGATTTTCAAGGATCTAAGCCATAAATTTCGTCTTAAATGCCAACCGCTTGCTCCATTTGGCCTCACTTTTTCCATCTTGTCATGAACAGTGACTATAACAGTCACTTTCCAGCCAACCTGCACGATTTCTCCCTAGGTAGCACAACTCCCTCCACGCTGCCGCAGACCCAGTGACACGTCCTTGCTTCGTACCATCTTCTAATCATGCAACTCCCCAACCTGGGCAGTGTAGTTTATAGTCTCGTGCCTCCTTTTAGCTTCCTGGAGTGCTAAGACTGTGATACCTTCATTTAGTCACATGGCCAGACCACTGGTGTATGGCATTAAGCGACTGCCATTCACCTTTCTGGGGAAGGGCTCTCCATTCAATTTGACCAGCTGTACCATTCCTTCATCGGTAATCTCCTCAATAACATAAGGCCCTAACTAGTGCATTTTGAACTTCCCTAGAAATTTATCAAACTTACTATCATATAGCAAAACCAGGTCATTTACCTTAAATGTGCGCAACTTGATGTGTCGATCATGCCATGTGTTTTCGTGCTGCTTTTGGACCTGCTGGTGAAATCTAGCCAAAAACCTCTCTTCTTCGAGCTCATCCAGCTATGCGAGCCTCTCCTCTAGGGCTTCGCGATCCGTCATACCCATGAGTGCTGCTATGTGCAGACTAGGAATGATGTATTCCAAAGGAACTACCGCTTCAATGCCATAAACAAGCCTAAAAGGGGTTTTTCTAGTCAACTTCTTGCATGTCGTTCGATAAGCCCATAGTACTGCAAGTATGCATAGGTCCCAATCACTTCTCTGATCATTACAAACCTTGGTCATCGCATTTTCGAGCACTTTGTTGAATGCTTCCATCATCCCGTTAGCCTGTGGGTGATAAGGCGTGCTCTTATGGTGGTATACCTGAAGTTCCTCCATCAACGCACTGATCATCTCATTTAGGAAGTGCGTACCATGATCACTAATCCAGATATTAGGACAACCAAATCATGTTAGTACATGCTCAAATAGGAACTTCATAGCAGTCGTTCCTGTGCAATCCTTCACCGGCTGCGCTTCTACCCAATGAGTCAAATACACCGCCGCGGTGATAATATACCTTTCTCCCTTCTTTCCTTGTGGCTGAATAGGTACCACAAAATCTATAGCCCACTTCTCAAAGGGTTGCAACGTCATCTGTGGATTCAAATGAATCTCATCCCTCCACAATGGCCTGCCAGTCCTTTGACACACAACACACGCCTTGCAATATGCTTTTGAGTCCTGATGGAGGGTTGGCCACCACAACCCTGCACGTAGAATCTTCTACATAGTTTCTCTCCCTGCATAATGGCCTCCTGCATTGCCCCCATGCATGTCTACGAGGATGCTTCTTCTTTCAAACTCAGGTGCATACCGTCACAATATCTCATCAGTCCCCATCTTATACAGATGCCCAACAGTGAAAGTTAAATCTGTCGTGCGCACAACTAATTTCTTTTTCTGCTGGACAATGTATCCTTCTGGTGTAGTACCTGTCGTTGGGAAATGTATGATATCTTCAAAATGACCATTCTTGATGCGCACTGAAATGGTTCTACATCAGGCAATCCCTCCTACAAATTAGTGGGCTCTTCCCCTGTTTCAATGCGCGACAGATGGTCCGGTCTCGCGTTCAATCGTCTAGGCTTCACAACAACTTCAAAATCATACTCCTGGAACAAGAAGAACCACCTGCAGATTCTCCCCCCCAACACATGCTTATTGACCAAGTACTTCAATGCAGAGCGATCTGTATGCATCTTAAAATGGCCTCCCAGCAAGTAATGCCTATACTTCTGGAGCGCATACACCATAGCTAGCCCCTCATGCTCAATGGTGGAATAGTTCTTCTCTGCTTTGGATAATCTTCAGCTTACAAACACGATAGGATGGTCCAAGCCTTCTCTGCCAGCCTGTGTCAATACTGCTTGTAGTGCTATACATGATGCATCGACATGTACATGAAACTCTTTCTTCCAATACGGGAAGACTAGAATCGGCTCAGTGACCATCTTTTCTTTCAATATATCCAAGCTCTTCTTTCAGTCATCGTTCCAGTAGAATGTGACATCCTTTTTCAAAAATTTCTCCATAGGCACGGTGATCTGGGCATAGCCTTTGATAAAATTTCTATAATATCCTGTATGTCCCAGAGTAGCATGGAACTGCTTCTCACTCCGTGACACTTGCAAGTTTAGTATCACCGAGATCTTTGCGGGGTCTACCATCAGGCCCTGTCTGCAAACCACATGCCCCAATAAGTTCCCAAAAGGAGCACAAAACATACACTTCTTGAGATTGAGCATGATCTGGTATCTTCGACAGGTATCCAACATCAAGCGCAAGCTCACTACATGGCGTTTAACGAGCCCAAATACAATCAGTCATCAAAATATACCTCCAGGAACTTATGAATAAATTCCTTGAATGTAGCAACAACTATGCACGAGAAGATTGTAGGCACATTCTTCAATCCAAATGACATTACAATGTACTAAAAACAACCCCACTCAGTCGCGAAGGTTGTCTTGCTCCTATCCTCCAGTGCGATTTGATTTGGTGGTACTGAGAGAACCCATCAGTGAAGGAATATGCTTCTTGGCCACCTACATTATCTAACACTTCATCAGTGAATGGATTCAATAAAGGATCATGCACACAAGCATCATTCAGTTTTCTGAGATCCACGCATATCCTTATCTCATCCTTTTGCTTCTTCTCTTGCACCACCATTGGGCTTACCCAGTCAGATTCTTTCACAGGCTCGATGATACTTGCTGCGAGCATCTTGTCTAGCGCTAAGTGGACCTTCTCCTTATATTTTTGGATTGAGACTGTAGAGTGTTTTCTTAATCAGCTTCATGTCAGGCTTCAATGTAATCCTCATCATACCTAGGTCCCCGATTATCCCTTTCAGATATGTAAACTTGGTAGGGAATAAATCCTGGTATTCGTGGAGAAATTCAGCGACCTTATCCAATGTCGCGTCGTCCCAGTAGTCTCCAATCTTCATGAATTTGGGTTTTGCCTTCGTACCAATGTTTACTTGTTTTGTTTTCAATGGCACAGTTATATTAGGGTTCTCAATCTGTGGTCCTTGAACCTCGCGGTGACCTTATGTTTCTAGAATGTTAATCTTCCACGGATCCTCATCCTCTTCTTTAGTAGTTACATTATAACATTCTAGTGCGTGACTCAGCTGAGTAGCCCATTCAGGCTGAATCAGGTCTAAAGGATCCTGCGGCATCCTAAAGATTGTTGCTTTTAGTTCTTGTAGTGCTTCATCAATACTGTCAAACCCATCCTCAAAACTAAATGTTATCATGAATCCCTCACACAGGATATCCCATTCGCTTGTCTCATGGTGGAGATCAGTTTCTACATACTAGTTCATCGGGACGATATCCAGGGTGTGACAGAACAAGTGCACCCACTCAAGTTGGGGCTTTTCTCCATAAGCTTGGGTCCATTTGGCCAAATGTGCATGCGGATGATCCTCCCCATCATACTTGTCTGTCATTCACATTTTAGGCCTCCCAAATTGTCTTCTCATCATCCTCCTACATTCGCGCTAATCATCAAAACTTCCTTTATGCGTACCCCACCATCTTGCGGCCGTAGTGCGTAGTGCCTAGTCCAACACTTGGAAGCGTTGCTTTTCTGGTACCTCCCTTTCAAATGCATCCAAAAAGATATCTACCTCATTCAGACCATCATAAGTAGGCATATTTCTTACCTCTGATGACACACAATGCAATAATCAGGTCATCATGTTGCAATTCAACGTAGTTACTTCATGTAATTGATTCTGCTAGCATTCTATTTCTTCATCGGAGTCTGAAGTGCAGGAACTCTCACAATCCCATGTAATCCGTCCATCCACGGTGGGGTTCACCCAATCTTGTTCTTGTGTTGCTATCTTATAGATATAGTCCAGATTGTCATCACTCTCATAATCACGTACTGCTTCAGTATAGCGCGATCCTTCAGCAGGATCGAGGGGTACTGTTACACGCAACGATTTGTTCTCGAAGATCATCCTCCGCTTCTTTAGATTTCCCATTCATATCGGTAGCCCAATCAATTTCTAGGAGCATAGGATAGGGATTGCTATCATCCACTATCTCTATTACTTCAAAATCAACCAGTGCACTCACTCCCTCAATATCCATAGTCACCCCATGTAGCCGCCCCATGGGGATGATCTTCTGCTGATTCACCATCCTTAGCTGAATTAGAGTCCATTGTAGCATGGGTCTCCCCATCCGTTCCCAAGTCTGATTTGGTAGGACATTCGCATCTGACCCCATGTCCAGAATAACCTGATCCATTTCATACTCTCCTATATGTGCAGCCAGTCTCATCTCCCATCCTGTCCTTGTTTTATACTTGCCAATATTTCGTACTACGTGCGGCTCATCTGGCGTGGTTCCAGTGCATCTATTGATGAGCTCTTGTAATCCTTTCACAACATTACTATCACGCAGTAACTTCATATAGGTCTCCAGGAAAATTGTGAGCATAGAGGGGTCCATCTCCTACTCGGGCTTATCCTTGCTTCCTAAGGTGGAGGTATCAATGAAGCTCTTCTTAGCTTCCATAAAGGTTTCACGTGCGCGCTCCAAATCAAACTTAGCCACTTTCACCGGAGCTTTGTGAACCCACGTACTGTCTTCTGGCTATTTCCCCTTGTCATGTCCTATTGTGATTCCACTTTTGAGCACTATATTTATATTTGGATCCTCTTCGCCCAGCTCAGACCTCATCATTTGTAGGTTCTAAGTGGGCAGAGGTGGCAGCACCCCTTTATCACGTATCCTAGCTATCAGCGTCGGACAATATTTCGTTTCATGATCAAACAACATGCAATACTTACACGATGGACGTGTTGGATTAGTGCAACCACGGTCATAGTGTCCTGGTCCTCCGCAATTGTAGCAAATCAACTGTCCTTGACCTCTACTAGGTCCTCCTCCGCCTTGGCCTCTTCTGCGCCCCTGGAATCATGTCCACGCCATCCCTGCACTCTGGTTAGGGGGCCACGTTTCATTCTGAACCCTATAGGTGGGAATTCTATCCATTATCAATTCATAGCTCCTGCAAGTACGCTCATCATGCCCTACCGACCTACAAAAGTTGCAAAACAACTGTTGCAGTGCTTGTACAAATTTCTGCAGCAAATGATAGTTATCCGTGGCATGTTTTCCTGCTACCTAACAGATAGCACACCATAATCCAGGCCCCGCACTAGGTCCTACTTGAGCTTCTGGCCTTAAAGGCATTGGTCCTCCTCCTGCAATATAGTTTTCAAAGATCGGGCAATGGTCTTTGTCATGACCTTGACTCTTGCATTTCAAGCACCATACCTCCTTGTGCACCTCTGGTCGAATCGTCCTGTCTTGCTTCAGACTTTGCATGTCAAGGCACAAATTCTTCAACTACGCATGGATCTAATAAAATCCTAGATTTGGATCATGCATCAGAGTTTCATGTAGTCTCATGGCAATCTCCAAGGCCTCTGCCTGAGTTGTTATCTTCTGTTGCAACAACGCAACCCTTAAGTGTGGCAGGAGCAAAGAAACAAACCACTCGTGATGTTGTCTGTCTGTTAGGTTCATGTTGGCTTCGCAGATTGTACATTTGAACCTCTGATCTAGTTCCCAAGGCATCTCCCCTGGTTGCATTGTGATTTCTTTGAATCCCACAATCAACTGCACCTCAGATTTAGGCCTGCTAAATTCTTTATTTAGTGTTTTCTGGATGTCTGCCACTCCAACATTTGGGTTATTGTTAGAGTACTTAATATACTAGGTTAGCATGCGATCTTGCAGAGCACTAACTAGCGTTTCCTTCTTTATATGATCATCTGTAACACCCTGAGCTTCCCATACAACCCTCATAATGAACCAAAATTGGTCGGGGTCCTCATTTCCCAAGCCTTTGAACAAAGGAAACTTCATTGTATTTTCCATACTAAACTGTGGTGGAGGTGGAGGTGGCACGGGTGAAGTTGGAGGTGATGGTGGTGAAGTTGGAGGTGGTGTGGGTGGAGGTGGTATTCGCAGAAATCCTTTCCTTATTAATTGAATAGCACTTCGCGGAGAAGCCTTCGCTATTTCTTCTTCATCACCTTGTGAAGGTGAAATCAATGGACGATACTCCAGACCCTTCTTTCCTTCATTCCTGTAAGTTTTTCCACTTCGCGTAGTTCTGAACATCAAGGTAGATGCATAACCTATTTCTTTCACAATAACATTTTAATCCAAGTATTCAAAGATTTTACGTACTTACCTTGTGGTCCTTTGAAAAAACTCTACTCTGCCTCACTATCGCTGATTGAGGTGTCAACCATGAATTCAGTCACAAATCCTCCTATGACACGATCAAGCCACTGACTGATAGCATGGACAGTCTTGTCATCAAATGCTTCTAATTTTTGTATCAACTCTGGGGTCCAAACAATAGTATCATCAAGTTTCCACCTTCCTTGGCTATTTTCTAGCTTCATGATCCACTAGTATAGGTCAATAGGGAAGGAGCAAAAAAAGATCTCATGGATCTCGGTATACAAGTATCTGTCCAACCACTGTTCCTTTATTATTCGCGGGTTCCTGTTCTCATGCGATGCGAATTCGTGGATCTTTCTATCCAACTAGTCTCCAATCTCCTTCTTAGTTGGATTCCAGTGATATGACATCACACATCTCTTATGCAGATTCCGGTCCCAACAACAAAACAATTTGTTGGCTTGAGGGGGCCTGACCCAGGTTCAATATTAAATAGCCAAACAAATTCCTACACTATTAGCCCTTTCGGCGTCATCCCTGGAGTGCGGCTGAATTCTTACCCGAAGCAGTATGGGGGGGTGCTGGAACCAAGTTTCCGCACCATAAGATGGTCGTGATGTCGTTTAATTCCCTCCATCCCTGCTGTTGCACAGGTCGCTTCACTCTAGGGCTTGCTAGATGAGCCCTTTATTCTATTTGTTAATACCTCTGCGAAAAGGTGCGATCGACCTTCGTGTAGCCCTAACTTGTTTCTAAGGTACTTTCACACTGCTATGGCAGGGTGTCATGCAGATTCCCCAATTAGTCTAAGTGACTTGCTTATCTTATCAAACAATTATAGTTAACACCGCATAAACAAATATTCATAAATGCGTTCAATGTATTCGTATTCATTCACGCATCATATAAACATAATAAAGGAAATTTAAACATAACATATTAAGATGCAATAAGAGAACAAAGACATAGAAATTGCAGAATATCTTTTCTTTATTAATATCTTCCAAGTGTTTACATACTTTTTCCACCCTACACACAGAGCTGCAGGGGTCCGCGCACTCAGTTGCAGACTTCTACCCTAGGGCTCTGTGCACTTAGCTGCAGAGCCTCTACCTATGCTAAAACCCAAGACTTAGACTTCTTGCTTCCAAGCTATGACTCCGTTACATCGTGTGTCATTCTATGTTCTTCTAACTACTTAGAGCTTAGCTCTTTTTATACAATCCCATGGTCCACGGACCGTGGGTAGATCTCTTACAACCGACTTTACTTTATAAAACTATGGGTGGACTACCCTTTATGACACATAATACCTTTGCGCTCCGCGACCACAAAATGTGGAGTCTTTACATTTTTATTACAAAATTTGACTCAAATATGGGCTTTTAGCCCCAAAAATGTCCTTGGGGGATCGCGTTCTCATGTAATATCCCATTTCAAAGATATTCTCAAAAACCCCAATAACTCCAACCAAATGCGTACAAATGATATAATAACCGGGAAGCCCAAAATGATAAAAATGACAGTGGTGCAATATATATAATAATATAAATGTGAAATATAAGCAGATACTCAAGAAATGCAGATATAAATGCTAATCCATTTTATTATACTGAGTAATAGAATGAGTACAAGAGGTGATCAGAAAGATTGCACCTCGACTTGCACCAGGCAAGTGAAGAAATACACTCAGAATAGCAAAGGAATGGCCTCTCTCTGATCTGCGTCCTAGCTGTTGGAGAACTGTCGTGCTACTACTGCTGCTGAAAATAAAATGAGGATTTGGGGCTATTCCCCTCCTCAAAAAAGGCTAAAACTCTAGAATCATACTCTACTCAAGAAACCTAGAAAAACCTAGAAAGCTTTCTTGAAATGGCCGACCCCCGAAAAGCGCACCCTTCGGGTTATGCGCAGTCCCTCAATGCTCTGTGCTTCCACTGAATTAAAATCTCCAGTAATCTACCTGAAACCTCTGCCAAAACCCTCAAATATTCAAGGGCTGATCCCTTTCTCAATCTCCCAGCACAAATCTTGCTGCAAACCCTCACTCCAGAACTCCTGCTAGAAATAACTGCGTCATCCCTCTCAGTGCTGCACAGTCCTCTAGATGCTCAATCCTCCTACCAAAATTGCTAACGAAACTACTGCAAAAATGCTGATGGAAATACCTTGCCCGAGCAGGCACTCGAAGTCCCCCGGGGCTAATGGTGAGATCTCCAAACGGAGTCACTCAATGCACTAAACAATGTTGCAAACTAGCTAAACAACTAGCATGCTCTAAGTCGAAGTGACTAGCTCAAATGCACATAATCGAATGCCAAAATGAGGAAGCTCCTCTCTCCTTTATAGCCTTTTCCTATCTCAATCCCAAGGCCCACCTTCTCCAGCGTACTTCCTCTCTTGCCACGTGTTTCTTCCCTTCTGCGCAGTCCCTCCAAGTGTTTGTGTGGGCTCCATTTCTACGTCCCCCTTTGGCCCCCTTGGCTCCCCTTTAAGTCACAACGTTGTGCTACTAGGAAGTGAATTTTATTCTAAAAGTGAGTCATGTCCCCTTTTCCTCACCTTTTTATTCATAAATAACTATAGAAGGAAAAAATAAGCAAAATCGAATATTCCAATTAGCCATGGCTAACTAGGAATATTACAGTCTCCCCCGAAAAGATGTTGCTTGTCCTCAAGCAATTGAAGTGATGGATGCTGCAATATTTTCTCACTCTCCCAAGTGGCATCCTCATCCGGCAAATTCTTCCACCTCACCAAGAATTCCCGTACCGTTCTACTCCACAGCTGCCTCTCCCTGGTATCAATAATAGCCTCTGGCTGCAACACCAAATGCCCCTCATCATCCATGGGTGGTAGCTCATCTGTCACTGTCACCTGTTGCCCCAATGCCTTCTTCAAGCATGATACATGAAAAACGTTATGAATCTTTCTACCTTGGGGTAGCTCCAACTCATATGCAACCTGTCCAATGCAGCGTATCACCCTGTATGGCCCATAAAAGCGGGGCTTGAGCTTCTCAGCCCCCTTCTGCTTCAGTGACGACTGTCAGTATGTTTGTAATCATAGGTAGACCATGTCCCCTACCTCAAATTGTCTCTCTACCTGACCCCTAACAGGATACAACTTCTGCTAGTTCTGCGCTCTAGCCATGTTATCCTTGAAAGCTCGGAGGATATCTTGACTCTCTTGGATCCAAATTTTGGCTCTTGGAGCCTTGCTATCACCAAACATCATGTCAACAAAAGATAAAGGATGATACCCATACAAAGCATAGAATGGTGACATACCAATGGACATGTGATGTGTAGTGTTGTAGCAGTACTCCCCTAAAGGCAGCCACTTCAGCCATGCTCTCTGCTGCCCACTGACATAGTTACGCAAGTAGCCCTCCAGCCACTTGTTAACTATCTCTATCTGTTCGTCTATCTGTGGGTGATAACTGGTGCTCTGTGTCAACTCTGTCCCCACTAGCCGAAAAAGCTCCTGCCAAAACTTGCCCATGAAACGACTGTCTCTGTCATTGTCGATGGCCTTAGGAAGACCATGTAGCCTGAAGACCTCTATGAAGAATAGTTTGGTCACTTGTGCTGCTGTGTAGTGTGCGGATATGGAAAAGAAATGTGCGTACTTTGTTAGCCAGTCAACAATGACAAAGATACAATCCTTGCCCTATACCATGGGCAACCCTGTGATGAAGTCCATCGAAATACTCTCCCATTTCCCCTCCAGAATGGGAAGAGGCTGCAATAAACCCGTGGGATGGCTCATCTCCCCCTTGTTCCTCTAGCAAATGTCACATTCTTGGATATGTTGGAGTACATCCTCCTTGAGGCCCTTCCGTGAGAACCTCTCTCTGATGACCCTATAGGTTTTGGTAAACCCTTGATGACCAACCAATGGTGAATCATGTGATGCCTGAAGTATCTTCTTCTTGAGCTGAGATCCCTCAGTCAAGAAGATCCGATCCCTGTAGTAGATGATCTCATCGACCACCCAGTACCTCTCATCTGCCACCTGGAAATCCAAAACCTCACATGCAAACCAATCCTTGGAGTACTCTACTAAGAGTCGAGCCCTCCAGCCTATGTCCAAGCTCATAAGAGACAATGTGGCTAGTCTACGTGAAAGAGCATTTGCTACCATATTTTCCTTACCCTTGAAATACTCAATGTCAAAGTCATATGCTTGGATCTTGCTGATCCACTTCTGCTGCATCTCCTATAGCTACTTCTGCTCTAAAAATAATCTCAGGCTATTGTGATTAGTCCTCACCCTAAACCTGTTACCCACTAAATACTGCCAGAACTTGGTCAATGCATGCATGATGGCCAGCATCTCCTTGACGTATATAGAATACAACCTCTCGTGTGGAAGGAGATTCCAGCTCTCATAGGCTATAGGGTGACCTCCATGCATCAATACTACTACGATCCCCTCTCCCGACGCATCGCACTCCAAAACAAATGGCTGCGTGAAATCTGGCAATGCAAGCACTGGGCAGCTGCTCATAACCTCCTTAAGTCTGTCAAAGGCTCGCTGCGCTGTATCCGATCAACTGAAAGCCCCCTTCCTCATCAAATATGTCAGGGGTGCAACAAGCTGTGAGAAGTACAAATGCCAATGAACCCCTGTAGTTCTGTCACGTTTCTCGGCTCCGGCCACTCTGTAATGGCCCTGATCTTCTCCTCGTGGACTCTCACTTCGTCCACCCCTATGATGTGCCCCAAATACAATATCTCTGTTAACCCAAAATCACACTTGGAGAGTTTGGCATAGAATTGCTGCTCCTACAAGATACGCAACATGGTATGAATGTGCTAGAGATGCTCCTCCCAAGTCCGGATGTAAATGAGAATGTCATCAAAGAATACCAACACAAACTTCCTCAAGTGATTGCAGAAGACGTGATTCATGCAGGACTGAAATGTGGCGGGGGCATTTCTTAGCCCAAAGGGCATCACCAAGAACTCAAAGTGCCCATAGTGACACCTGAAGGCAGTCTTGGGAATGTCCTGCTCCCTCACACGAATCTGATGGTACCCAGATCTCAAATCAATCTTTGAGAAGAACCATGCTCCTCTCAACTAATCCATCAACTCGTCGATCTTGGGTATGGGGTACCTGTTCTTCAATGTCTTCTTATTTAGGGCCCTGTAGTTAATTCACATTCTCAATGTGCCGTCCTTCTTCTTCATCAACACCACGGAAGAAGCGAAAGGACTCTTGCTCGGCCAAATCTGCCCAAGAGCCAGCAACTCCTAGATAGCCCGCTCAATCTCATCTCGATAGGCCTTGGGGTGCCTATAGGGGGTGGTAATCACTGCCTGTATGCCCTTCTCAAGCTCGATGGTGTGCTCAAACCCACGGTCCGGTTGCTGTCCTGGCAGAATCTCCCCAAACACTATGGCATACCGGTCAAGGATGGACTGTATCTCTAGATGTACCGTCTGCCCTGTAGTCCCTGCCTCTGATGCACACAGCTCTACTGCCCACTCTACGTCCCCCTTTCGGAAGACTGCCTCCATCTGATGAGCTGAAACAGTCTGAGGCGGATATGTGTGTTGTCCCCGTATCTTCTCATGCCTCCCTTTCTTCTCATCATCCCACTCCATCTCTAGGGTCTTCCAATCTGTCGCGACCTTCCCTAGAGTGATAAGCCACTAAACACCCAGTATTATGTTGGTTTCTGAAATATCGACCACGAAAAAGTGGTCAGTCAATATGTAGGTGCCCATCGTCACTGACAGCTCTGGAACGTGTTAACACTCAGGTTGTTCCCTGCTTCCTAAAGGGAATACGGCCGAGGTAACCACTGACCAATCTTTTAGCTACAGGTCCTAGCCTACCTGCAACCAGAGAGGGCTCTCTCTTTATAATTTAGCTTTGTTGATGGATGTTTTTAGGCTAGTTATGGTGTGCTGTTTTGTTTGAGTTTGGTGGGTTGGTGAATCCAGACAGAGCTGAAATATAGATCATGGAACAGTTTAGTCCATTGGGCAATGGAGTTGAGGTATTGTGTTGCTGAAGTATGTTTATGAAGGCAGAGTGTTGCTGCAGAACCGGATAGGCATATGTGAAGCAATTTACTAATTTTTTGATGGAGTTATGGAATTAGTGAGTGAAAGGAAACTGAGAATCTTTCACTATGCTGACAAGGGGAAAATGAAAGTATTGCTTAAGAGCAGTTAAGAATTCTTAAACAATATTCACAGTGATAGAATTAGTTTAGACATGAGCAATCAGGAATTCATATCCATGGCTAATCCAGAAGAAAACATATTTAGAAATAGAGATTGAGCATAAGGTGTTCAAAACAAATCCTAGGATATTCTTTTTCTCTATTTACTATGATCATGAAAACATAAGAATTATGGAATACACAGAAAACACATACACAGTTCAGAAAAAACTTATTGCTCCAGCAAATGACAAAGGAATTCTTCAACATATCAGAGCTATTCATTTCCATCTTCAGACAGCATAGGAACCAGAAATCTCCACCAGCAATTTGTATTATCAAAATGTCTCAAATATACAATAGAGCTCTTCAGAAAGAGTTTCACTACAACCGACCCTCAATACGTTATCTGAGGGGATATATATACAAAATATCTCAATGGTGAGTTATTGTGCAATAAATTGCACCACCAACTCTCTTACAAAAAGTAAATGAAAAACATAACTTCAGCATTTAATGCTGAGATGGCAGCTATCTTTCTGTCAGACATCTTTTGACTTTATGGCTCAGGAAAGTGGGCTGTAACTGTGCCTTTAACTCTGCGTTAATTGAGCCGGATGTCTGGGTGCGTTGGTGAGTCACTTCTACGGATGCTCCTTGTGATACCTGTGTGCTGATGTGTTTGCTGACCTGTACCGTGACCGAGACTTGATTTTTCTCAAAAAGGAATAACATAGTGGCATTATCTAGGCAGAATTTCCAGCATTGCCTACCACCAATCAGCTGGAGGTAGCTGATGCCTCCTTATTTTCACCAATGTTTCATCTGCCTCTCTATATATGTAGAAGTTTGGAGGCACCTCAAACAGATGATTTATCTCATGTTCAATAAAAAACAGATTTTCTAACTTGTCATATAGAGACTGCCTAGAGGGAGGCCCTGCTTCTTCTGTGGAGCTGCTGGATGCTGTTATTTGATTTTCAACATAATTATTGATCCTTGTCATATACTGATTATATGATAGCAGCTGTCCTGTGCCAGTCACTAGGCTTGGCAGTGCTTTATCCTGTAATATTGTCATTTTCGCCCTGAATTCATCAATTTCTGCTTTCATTTCCTGACATTTTCTCTCTAGAGTTTGAGTGAAGTTCCTCAAGGTCAGCACTTTCTTAGCTGTCAGGATTGTATCTTTTCTGCTGCTTATCTCTAGAGCTTCCAACTCCTCCCTAGTGTGGTTATTGAGGAAGTGTATCATTTTATTGGCTTGCTTAGGCATGATTCCGAGTGTTGTTCTAGCTCTTTGTATCTCCACATGAGCCATGCCTATTAGTTCTACCTGCTCATATATTTCCTGGATTGACCTCCATTGGTCCTGTATTGATTGGCCAATTTTGGCCCAAATTATCTTCTTTATTTCTGCTAAGGTATTGCCCAGGAGCAATTCCTTTTCCAAAGTGTTTACTTTGGCCTCTAAGGCCTTTATTTCTCTTTGTTTTTCTGCCACTGTCATCTTGGATTTATCATAGCTGGTCTCCATCTTGGCCAGTCAATCCTTGGCTTCATTTATTTCTATTACTTGAGTCTCAAGCTCTTTGACAGCTTTCATCGTGTCCTCCATACTCATGCTGGATTCTACTGCTGCTGTTGCTTCTGCTGTTGCTCCTGTTGCTGATGTAGTTGTGGTTGGTGCTGGAATGGCAG
>APFE031552146.1:0-10998 GCA_000404065.3 Pinus taeda | reverse complement strand
TTGAGAAGTCATCTATAAATGATACATAGTACACAAACTTACCCAGTGATGGAACCTTCACAAGTCCAAACACATCACCATGCACAAGCTCTAATATATGTTTCAACTTCTTACCACCAGAGGGGAAACTCATCCGATTCTGCTTCCCATATACACAATTTTCATAGAAATCAAAATCCAGAGAGCTATTACTCATACCTTCTACCATACCTTTACCATGAAGTATTCGAAGGCCCTTCTCTGCAATATGTCCAAGCCTTTGATTCCACAACATGGTCTTCTCTCCAGAGACCACTAGATTTTCTGCTCCACTTTTAAGAACCACAAAACTATTGCACCCATCAACAACAGTGCTACCTTGTAGCTTGTATAGAGTTCCAGTCGGAACTCCCCACATCAATACCAATGCCCCCCGAACTATCTTCTAGGTATCTTTGTTGAACACTGTTTTTATACCTGCATCATCCAACTTGCTTTCAAAAATCAGATTTCTGGCTAATGCAACAATATGCAGAACACCTGGAAGTGTTCTAACTCTTCCACCTTGCAACTTCAACTTTACTTTTCCACGACCAACGATTCTAGCCTTCTTGTCATCCCCCAAGAAGACATCACCACCATCGTCTTTCTCATACTCACATAACCACTCTCTATGGGGAGTGAAGTGAAAGGATCCACCTGAGTCAATCAACCATGCCTCATGATCTACATGTGTACTTGAAGAAGCCAAGTACACATCCCCACCTTCATCTGAGGTGGTTTTCACCTTTGTAGAAGGAGCATCATCACATCCCTTTCCTTTATCAGGAGATTTAGATTTACAGTCCCTTTTGAAGTGCCCTTCCTTTCCTCATTTCCAGCACACCAACTTTATAGGTTTTCCTGGAGATTTAGATCTTCCTCTAGATTTAGATCTCCCGCTCGATGACTTATTTTTGTTTCTATTCTGGGACCGTCCTTGTACAGACATGGCATCACCATTCTGGCTCTCCATATTTTTCTGTCTCATCTCCTCTGTCAGCAAGGATGAGGCTGTTTCATCAAACTGCAAGGCAATTGCATTGTTACCTATTGCAATAACCAGAATATCCCACAAATCTAGTAGAGAACACAAAAAACTAATGCACTTATCTTCATCTGAAATTTTAATATCAACAGACACTAACTGACTTACCAAAGTATTAAATGCATTCAGATGCTCTATCATCAAGTCTCCATCTTTCATCCTCATGTTATACAGCTTTTTCTGTAGGAACAATTTATTTACCAGAGACTTAGATTGGTACAAAGTCCCTGACTTGTCCCACAAAGCCTTTGTCATAGCTTCCCCTAATACATTCAGCAATATTGAATCTGAGACACACAACTATATTGTGCTCTTTGCCTTCCGATCCAACTTCTTCCATTCTTCAGCGGACACTCCTGTTGGTTTAGTATTTGGATCTACCATGATCCACTGATCTTTATCCACCAACAGATACTCCATCTTGAGTTTCCACAACTCAAAACTCTAACCATTAAATTTCTTGATCTTTGTCTTTCCATTGCTCGCCATCTTCTTTCACCACCAGAATCGATCTCACAAATATCCTACTGAACAGGGTCTACCACAGGCCCGAGCGAAACCCCTCGGCAACAAAGGCATCCACTTGAAGCCAAAATAGCTCTGATACCAAATGTAGGTATTAACCCTGTATAGAAATTACCTGCATACGAATTCTTAAACACAAAAATAAATGATGCAAGAGCATAACATGTAAAACACATATACACAGAGATTTTCCCCTGGATCCCAAAACCGGGACTACCAGCTTGATTTTTCATTATGTTCCTTTCAATGTTACAATACATATTTATACATGTTGAAGCATCCAATACCATGGACTGAAAACCATCACGTCCAAAACCATGCATCGAAAACCATAGGTAGGTTTGCCCAACCTAATATAGGTTCCAAAAAAAAATTTCTTGGGGTGCTGCCCCTGACCTCGTAGAGGGGGGTTACCTGCCCCCCCAAAACCCCTCAGACATGGGGGGCTACTATCCCCCCTGTGACCCCCTTGCTGCACAATCGGTGCAATGAAGGTGGGGATCCACCCCCCCTCTAAGACAACCCAACACCTCTTACCCAGTCTATAACCTAGATGCTACTATAGGAGGGGGGCAACCTGATGAAGACGACTTGATTGATCAAATCCTCCATAATCAACCCCCCAACACCATGTCTCTTGATGAGTTAGTAAAGAAATTTGAAGATAACCCTTGGAATGATTTGTGCCTAGCTAACTGAAGTCATACTCATGTTAAGATGATATAATTTGGTCCAAAAATAACATTGAAAATAAACCCCTCTCTCTGCACATCAGGAAAACAAGTTATGTGACATGATAAGAAAGCATCTGGATGCCTTTGCCTAGAGTTATAAGGAAATGAAGGGAGTGCACCCTTCAGTGTGTACTCACCACATTTACATCAAGGAACGTTACAAGTCAGTGCACCAACCTTAGAGAAGAATGAACCCATCCCTCAAAGATATAGTTAAAGAAGAATTGTAGAAGTTGTTGGATTCAGGGTTCATTTACCCCATCTCAGATAGTGAGTGGGTGTCTCCTTTGGTTCTGGTCCTGAAGAAGAATGGAAAGTGGAGGATCTTTGTGGACTATAGAGAGCTAAACAAAGCCACCAAAAAATACCATTTCCTTCTACCTTTCATTGACCAATTCTTGGATGGTCTTGTAGGAAATAAGTTAGTATCTTTCCTAGATGGATTTAGTGGTTACAATTAGATCTAGATCAACCCAGGGGACCAATATAAAACAACCTTCAATTGTCCATGGGTATTCTTGTTGGAAAATTATATATTACAGAGCAATGGAACACATAAAATATTGCAAAAATATATACACATAAAAAAAAGAGACACAGATATACGCGGTTCACCCAATTTGGGCTACGTCCACAGAGAAACAACTAGTTCTTCCTTTTATATTATCCAACAAATTGAAGAGATACAACCTATAGCAGATCCGTTGTAATTCCCTCTTCGCTCTCACATAATCTCCTCCCTCTTTCTCGCTCAGAATACACATCTACATAACCATAATACAATTCCCTCATATATAGCGAGGGGTTTCCTTCTAGGGGTAAAAAACCCTAAATTAAACATAACTTCTACCGTCAGATTTCCCTCCTAATGAACGGCTCAGGTTGACTACGAAATTACAACATTTTACAAGGAAATTTTACATCTATTTTTAGCTTCAGGGGTGCTGCCCCCAATCCCCTGCTGGGGGGGGCTCCAAATAATCATCATTGCCCCCCCTAGACCCCCCTAGCAGTGCACATAAACTGGCGGCGTTGCCGCCACATTACGAAATTAGTTCCAATGTCATGATACCTATGAATAAAGAAGATAATCAGGTTCCACATCCAACAATCTTTGCTCATAGGTGTAGGTTTTAACCCCATATGGAAATTACCTACATATGAATTCTAAAAACATAGAAAATAAACAATGCGAGAGCATAACACATTAAACACATATACACAGAAATTTTCCCCTGGATCCCAAAACCAGGACTACCAGCTTGATTTTTTCATTATGTTCCTTTCAATGTTACAATACATATTTATGTATGCCGAAGCATCCAGTACCATGGACCGAAAAAAATCGCGTCCAAAACCATGTGCAAAAAACATGCACAAAACCATAGGTAGGCCCATCCAACCTAATATAGGGTCCAAAACCAAAATTTTCTGGGGCGCTACCCCGGACCCCATAGAATGGGGTTACTTGCACCACTCAAACCCCTTGTGACTCCCCTGCTACGTAATCAGCGCAACAAAGGGGGGGCTTCACCCCCTTTCTAACCCCCTAGTTAACTACGTAGGCTAGTCGTGGAAAGAATATAACACAACCCAACATTCTCCCACTTGTTATTTTCTTTCCACATGGGGCCACAAGAGAGCTTAGTCATTTATCTAGCCCTGCAATGCCCATTGTTTCTCTACACCAAGAGAACTTCTCAGAGCTCAAAATTTTTTTCAATGCATCTGTAGTATTCTTCAAAGTGCCCACCTTTACCAGCAACACATTGTTGTCTTCTATCATATCCCTCACAAAGTGATACTAAACATCAATGTGCTTTGTCTTTGAATGATATGTGGGGTTCTTTGCCAAAAAAATTGCACTTTGGCTGTCATAGTCTATCCTTATAGCTCCCTGTACTAACCCCATACTTGAACACAGTCTCTGCAACTAAACTGCTTTCTTGCTTGCATGAGTGGCTGCAATGTATTTTTCCTCTGTAGTTTATAGTGCCACTATAGATTTTTCTTACTCATCCAACTAACTGCACCTCCAAATAGGTTAAACACATTCCCACTTGTATATCTTCTTTGATCCAAATCTCCAACCTAATCTACATCAGAAAAGCCACGAATATCCAACACTCTATCTAATCCTGGTCTTCCTTGGTAGCACAAACCATAATCACTAGTGTCACACAAATAACTGAAAACCCGCTTCACTGTTGTCTAGTGCTCCTTCCTTGGTTTTGACATAAACCTGTTCAATATTCCCATTGCATGTGCAATGTCTGGTCTAGTACATACCATCGCATGCATCAAGCCACTGACTGCACTTTCATATGGAACACGAGACATGCCCTCTTCCTCTTCTTGTGTATTGGGACATTGTTCTGTAGATAACCTTACACCTACAGGAATAGGAACCTTCACCAATTTACTATCTTGCATATTAAACCTATGCAATATTGTCTTTGCCATAATTCCTTTGGTTTAACCAGAGCTTCCTCTTTGTCCGATCTCTTTTAATTTCAATGCCCAAAATATAGTTTGTAGCACCAATATCTTTCATGTCGAATTTGGAGGACAAATAGGTATTCAAATCCTGGATAATTTCTTTGTCATTTCCAACCAGCAATGTATCATCCACATATAAGACAAGATAAATAACATGGTCACCAATTAATTTAAAATACACACAGTGATATGCTTTGCTTTTGGTGAAGCCAAGTCCCCGTATAATTGTATCAAATTTATGATACCACATCCTTGGTCATTGTTTTAACCCATACAAAGAATTCTTTAACTTGCACACCAATTCTTTCTTACCCTTCACCACAAAGCTTTCAGGTTGCTTCATGTAGATTTCCTCTTCCAGATCCCCGTGAAGAAATGTTATCTTCACATCCATCTGTTCTACCTCAAAACCAAAAGCAGTAACAACTGATAGAAGTAATCTAATAGTAGCTACCTTGGAAACAGGTGAAAAAATATCACCAAAATCAATTCCCGACACCTGGGAATAACCTTTTGCTACCAACCAAGCTTTGTATTTCTCCACCTTTCCTTCTACATTTGTATTCTTCTTGAACACCCATTTGCTGCCAATGGGTTTCCTTCTAGCCGGTAAATCCACCAGATCCCAAGCCTCATTTTTGTGCAAAGATGCCATTTCATCAACCATGGCCTCTTTCCACAATTTTCCATCCTCTGAATCTACTGCTTCCTTCACAATTCTGGGATCATCGTCAATAATAGATAAAGAAAAATTTGAACAAAAAGCAGATGGACTATACCTTTTTGGCTTTCTCGAAATGATCTTCTCACACCCGGAGTTTGTGGCTCTTCATCTTCTGATTCCTCCTCTGTTGTAGAGTCTAATTCTTCCTCCTTTAGCTCAAATTCTATATTCTCAAGTTCCTTTGGTTAGACTTCATGTTTAATAACATCTTTTAGCTCTCTAAACACCACATCTTGACTGTACACAACCTTCCTTGTTACTGGGTTCCAAAGCTTATAACCCTTTAAACCATCCTTATACTTAATAAAGATGCACTTTTCAGATTTACTATCCAACTTTGTTCGTTTCTCCTTTGGAACATGTACATATGCATCACATCGAAATACCCTCAAATGTGAAAGAGAGGGTTTCTAACTAGTCCATACCTCTTGTGGAGTGTTATCCTCCAATGTCGATGAAGGTGATCTATTGACCATGTAGCATGTAGTTTCCACCGCCTTTGCCCAGAATTCCTATCCTAACCCAGCACCACTAAGCATGCTTCTTGCCCTTTCCATCAATGTATTGCTCATTCTTTCTGCAACTCCATTTTGCTCAGGTGTGTATGGAGTAGTCTTCTATCGTGCTATACCACACTTCTTACAGAATTCTTCAAATTCCTTGCTACAAAACTCTCCACCATTATATGTCCTCAGCACCTTTATCTTTTTCTCTGTCTGGTTTTCCACTAGAGCCTTAAATTATTTAAACCTGTCAAAGACTTTAGATTTCTTCTTAAGAAAATATATCCATGTATTCCTTGAGAAGTCATCTATAAAGGATACATAGTACATAGACTTACCCAGTGATGGAACCTTCACAGGTCTAAACACATCATTATGCACAAGCTCTAATATTTGTTTCGCACTCTTACCACCAGAGGGGAAACTCACTCGATTCTACTTCCCATATGCACAATTTTCACAGAAATCAAAATCCAGAGAGCTATTACTCATACCTTCTACCATACCTTTACCATAAAGTATTCGAAGGCCCTTCTCTCCAATATGTCCAAGCCTTTGATGCCACAGCATAGTCTTCTCTCCACAGACCACTAGATTTTCTGCTCCACTTTCAGGAACCACATAATAGTTGCACCCATAAACAACAGTGCTACCTTGCAGCTTGTACAAAGTTCCAATTCAAAATCCCACATCAATACCAATGCCCCCTAAACCATCTTGCAGGTATCCTTCTCGAACACTATTTTTAGACCTACATCATCCATCTTTCTTACAGAAATCAAATTTCTTGCCAATATAGGAATATGTAGAACACCTAGAAGTGTTCTAACCCTTCCACCTTGCAACTTCAACTTTACTTTTCTGTGACCAATGATTCTAGCCTTCCTGTCATCCCCCAAGAAGACATCACACCATCATATTTCTCATACTCGTAGAACCACTCTCTATGGGGAGTGAAGTGAAAGAATGCACTTGAGTCAAATCAACCATGCCTCATGATCTACATGTGTACTTGAAGAAGCCAAGTACACATCCCCACCTTCATCTGAGATGGTTTTCACCTTTACGGAAGGAGCATCATCAGATCCCTTTCCTTTGACAGGAGATTTATATTTACAGTCCCTTTTGTAGTGCCCTTTCTTTTCGTATTTCCAGCACACCACATTTACAGGTTTTCTTGGAGATTTAGATCTCCCTCTAGATTTAGGTATCCCACTCGATGACTTATTTTTTATTTTTTTTTGAGACCGTCCTCGTACAGACAAGGCATCACCATTCTGGTTCTCCATATTTTTCCGTTCAATCTCCTCTGTCAACAAGGATGATACTATTTCATCAAATTGCAAGGCAGTTGCATTCCTACCTATTGCAATAACCAGAATATCCCACGAATCTGGTAGAGAACACAACAAACTAATGCACTTATCTTCATCTGAAATTTTGATATCAACAGATGATCACTGACTTACCACAGTATTAAACACATTCATATGCTCTGTCAGTGAGTATCCATCTTTCATCTTCAGGTTATATAGCTTTTTCCGTAGGAACAATTTATTCGCCAGAGACTTAGATTGGTACAAAGTCCCTAACTTGTCCCACAAAGACTGTATCATAGCGTCCCCTAATACATTAAGCAATATTGAATCTGAGACACACAATCATATTGTGCTCTTTGCCTTCCGATCCAACTTCTTCCATTCTTCATCGGACACTCCCATTGGTTTAGTACCTGAATCTACCACGATCCACTGACATTTATCCACCAACAGATCCTCCATCTTGAGTTTCCATAACTCAAAACTCTGACCATTAAATTTCTCGATCTCTATCTTTCCACTGCTCAACATCTTCTTTCACCAACATAATCGATCCCGCAGATCTCCCACTGAATGGGGTGTACCACAAGCCCGAGCGAAACCCCTCAGCAACAAAGGTGTCCCCTTGAAATCAAAACAACTTTGGTACTAGATGTAGGTTTTAACCCTATACAGAAATTACCTGCATACAAATTCTAAAAACATAAAAAATAAACAATGCGAGAGAATAACACATAAAACACATATACATAGATATTTTCCCCTACATCCCAAAACCGGGGCTACCATCTTGATTTTCATTATGTTCCTTTCAATGTTACAATACATATTTATACATGCCAAAGCATCCAATACCATGGACTGAAAATCATCGCGTCCAAAACTATGGATCGTAAACCATTGCGTCCAAATCCATGTGCAAAAAACATGCACAAAACCATAAGTAGGTCTGCCTAACCTAATATAGGGTCCAAAACCAAAAATTTTCGGAGCGCTACCCCGGACCCCATAGAGTGGAGTTACCTGAACCACTCAACCCCCCTATGACTCCCCTGCTACGCAATCGGCGCAACGAAGGGGGGGCTCCACCCCCCTTATAACCCCCCGATTAACTACATGGGCTAGTCATGGAAAGAATATAACACAACCCAACAATAGGGTCCTTCCATTTGGATTATGTAATGCCCCTGCCACTTTTAAGAGGGTAGTCCTGAGTATCTTTGTGGAGCTAGTCCATCACTCTGTAGAAGCTTATATTGATGATTTCACTGCCTATGGGTGTGGTTTTCTGGAGGATCCCTCTAACTTGGGGAAATTATTAAACAAATAAATTTAAATGAAATTATCCCTTAGTATTCAGAAGTGTGATTTCTTGATGAATGTAGGGACTGTTCTAGGTCACTCAATAACCCAAGAAGGACTGCAAGTGGACCCAAATAAAATTGCTATCATAAAGAGGGTCCCTACTCCTCAAAAGAAGAGGGATGTCAGAAGTTTCTTGGGCATAGATGGATACTATAGGATATTCATAATGGAATTTAGCAAAATAGCCTCACATTTGCTTGGACTATTGGCCAAGGACTCTGAATTTTTCTGGTCAGAAAGTTGCCAAGAGGCCTTAGAAACTCTAGACAACAAGTTGACTACTGCACCTATACTCCGAGGCCCAAATTGGGCTCTTCATTTCCACATCCATGTCGATGCGTTTGACAAAGCTATAGAAGAAACTCTAGGCCAGATATATGACAAGTTACCTTATGTCATTTATTTCATCAGAAAACATATATCCAAGACCGAATTGAACTATACTATGATTGAAAAAGGGATCCTAGTTGTTGTCCATTCCCTGAATAAATTTAGACATTATGTCATTTGTTACCATACCTTTGTACATACTGACCATGTTGCTATTAAATACTTGATGAAAAATCCTGATGTGAATGCCAGAATTATTAGATAGTTTCTTTTATTACAACAATTTGATCTAACTAGCATTGATAAGCCTAGTAGAGAAAATGTAGTTGCAGATTTTTTGTCTAGACTTGCTTTGCCTGCAGGTGAGGAAGGAATGGTTGATGACCAAATTATAGATGAGCATTTATTTTCTATTTTAGTTCTCTCTCCATATTTTTCTAACATATCCAACTATTTAGTAGTTGCACAATTCCCTCCGAATATGTCCTCCAAGGAAATGAGCAAAATTATAAGAAAGAGCGCACCATTTGCTTGGATTGGGGGCAAACTCTTAAATATAGACTTGGATAAAATTATAATGAGATTTTTTACGGGGGATGAAGTCTTTTACATCCTTTTGGCATATCATTATGGGCTTTGTGGAGTTCACCTTATAGACAAGAGGACAACCTTCAAGGTATTACAAGTTGGCTAATACTGGCCCACACTCCACCAAGATGCAAGAAGATATACCAGTCGATGTGACCAGTGCCAAAGAATGGGAAAACCTACTCCCAGGGATGAAATGCCTTTGCAATCTCAAGTGAGTCTTAATCCATTTGACAAGTGGGGTATGGATTTCATTGGGCCCATTGATCCACCATCAGGGAAAATATGCATATAATTGTGTGCACTAATTATTTGACAAAGTGGGCTAAAACTAAGGCTGTAAAGGTAGAAACAGAAAATAAAGTGGTTGATTTCTTAAGGGAGAATGTGTTTTACAAGTTTGGGTACCCTAGAGATCTAGTCACTAATCAGGGCACTCAATTCACCTCACACCTGATTGAGAATATGTTGATTTCGAACAAGATCAAGCACAAGAAGTCAACTCCTTACCATCCTCGGGCCAATGGAGAAGTAGGGGTTACCAACAGAGAATTGAAAAGAATTCTCACAAAGGTTTTGAGAAGCAATGGAAAATATTGGGCTAACAAACTATTGGAGGCCACTTGGGCCTATAATACAACCTGGAAGACAACCACTAGCTTCACTCCTTATGATTTGGTCTATCGAAAGAAGGCTCTGCTCTCCATTGAGTTTGAGTACAATACTTTGACAATGGCAGTGCAGTTGGATTTGGATATTACAAGGGCACAACAAGAGAGGCTTCTCTAGCTCAATCGTTTATATGAATTCGGGATGCAGACCCTCCTACACACAGAGGTAACTCAAGTACAAAGAAAGTTTTGTCATGACCAAAAAAATCAAAGACAAAGTTTTCCAAGAAGCTGATTGGGCTTTGCTATATGACTCCAAGTTCAAGGACTTCAAAGGAAAATTGAGAACCAAGTGGCTAGGTCCATATGATAGAGAAGTTCCATGGCAATGGGGTTTTTCAAGTAAGGACCATTAATGAAGAAGGTGTCCGCTTGTTGGTCAATGGATACAAATTGAAATCCTATAAAAGACCACTTTCGAGGGAAGAGTTCATCAGTACCATGAGTAAGGAAGTGAATGTGCTTGGAAGTGTCTTAGCTTTCAACTCACCAAATTCTTGAAGATTGTTTTATTTTTGAGAAAAATGAAAAAGAAAAAAAACAATAAGGGAATTAGATGAAATCCTCTATGAGGCATTTGAGGCTAGATTTTGGGTTGAAAATGTTATGAAACCAGCTCAAAAAAGATAGAAAAGATAGATCAACGCCTTAGAATTCAGCCTCTTCGAGGGGGC